>OMLF01027457.1:0-18920 GCA_900302615.1 Holocentrus rufus
ATACATGCATATCGGTGCATGTATTTGAGTGTGACCATACCTAGGAAAGTGTGTAATTATGTATGTATACATACATGTAAGTGTGCAGTTGTGTGCATGTGTATGTGAAGTCCTCTGATGTCTGTTGCTTTGACAGCAGACAGCTGTGAGGGTTCCTGCAGGTAACTGACCAGATGTGTCTAATATTGCACTTTGGGAATGCAATGTGTGTGTGTATGTGTGTGTGTGTTATGCCTTGCTGTGACTCAGTGAGAGGTCTCCATTGTTTGATATTTAGAAAAAGGACTGGGAGAAGGTAGTGTAAACACACACACACACACACACACACACACAGAAAAATAACCACAAAACCTATAGACAAGGTAAAATAACCATACAAGCATACATACATGCACATGCTGTACTCACGGTGTATACACACACACACACACACACACATTACACACACACACACACACACACACACAGCAGGAGGTGCTCTCCCTGCTGTTTGGGTTTTAAATGAAATGTCAAGCATGTGATTCCCTCCCAGAACAAAACTCATTATATAATATTGTGCTCGTTTCCAACTCATCTCCCTCTAATGTGCTTTCCCCTCCGTTATCAATCCCATTTAATTGATTTCTCCAAAACTCCAAAAATCAAACAACAAACATCAACAGAGAGGACAAATGTTTACATAAATGCGTTTAATTTGTTTTCATGGATGTATCCTTGGATGAATCCTGTAGTGAGCTGAACAATTACAATGAGAGGACGCTTTATGAATTAACTAATGGAGTCATTAAATGAAAATGAAGGCGTTAATGTGTGTTTATTGCATTTTGCCACATTATACACAGTCCACCCTGCTGGTATTCTGTTAGTCATCATAGTATCTCTGTGCAAGGGGTGATAGCATAACAATATACTGTGTTTTTCCATTATATAAGTTGAGCAGGTGAATTCGGGTGAAAGCTGGAGCCATTTACCTCCTGTGATATCGCTTATTAAATGAAAACTTCCTCCAGTGCACACACTACAACAGCAAATGAGGAAATTTGATCTACATGGAGAGCCCGCCGAGCACTGTATCATCTCCACATCAGAGACTGACAGACCGACCTATATGCAAATAGCAGAGAGCTTTTCTGCAATCATTTCTCAGATATCTTTTAACTGAGTACATTTTCAAATGCAACACCTTGTTATGGTAATTTAGGGAGAAGATGCGGAGGGAAAGAGTTTCACAACCTACCATTCTCCTCGTTAAATGTTATCACAACCGATCTCACAATACACACTGCAGAAGATGAGTACGTTTTTTTAATGAAGCTAATATCAGTTGTAAGTGGAAGACTAGGCCTTTGGCTACTGGAGTATTGGGTTCACAAGAGGAAAAGAAAAACATCTCAGAGAAGGGAGGCGATCTATTGAACCACCCACGTCAGCCCATGATAATAAAGTGTACCAGTTAATAATACAAATACAAACACGCTGCAATACAAATATATTGTTTCAGTGGAGGATGAGATTATTTTAATGACAAAATTAATCTGTACAGACAGCCATAAACATGCACTGTAATGGTTTATATATTTTTTTGACCATTATGTTACAGGGTGATGTCTGTGTGTGGTTGGTATGCCTACTGAGATCTAATAAGGAACACCTGTCCACTCAGGGAAGGAGAGAGGTGATTGGCCTGGGAGATGTGGGTTCTTTTCCAGGGTTCATTTTCTTTCTGTCGGAGGAGTGTAGTGCTGGGGAGAGGAAGCGAGTCGGTGAGCAGCAAATCGAGTCCCCGAGGAGTGCCACAAGGGAGAGGGGCCGGTGTGACCAGTGTGAACTATTCTGCCCTTACTCCAAACGCAAAATACCCTTTTTCCGACTCATCCAGACTGAGACAAGATGTTTGATACCAGTTTCACCTCTGTACATCCACTGCTTCGGTTTTGATGATTAGGATTTCATGTTAGCTTAGCATAAAGACTTGAATTCTACAGGAGTCATTCGCCTAGCTTTGTCAAAGTGAAAAAATAAACCTTACAGCAACTCCGAAGCTGTCTTATTTACACAATGTATCATGAACACATATCTTCAGTGGTTATAGTTCCTACCATCTAACTTCTCCTAAAATGACCCTCAATAAAAAATTTTAAAAAAATTCAAGACGTGTATTTCAAATACACATAATACATTGTTTAAATATTTTTTTCACTATGATGGAGCTAGGCTAATGACTCAACCTCCTAACTCCTGGACATGGCCTGGCCCAACCAACCACACAGGAGGAAGAGAAGCCCTTCCCTGGAACAAAAACTCTAATAACTCCCCCTTGTGCTGGTGGACTATTTTCGTATTTTTTTCTTCTCTATTAAGAATATTTTTCTAAAGTCCCAAACTTGTATGTTGTCTAGACAGTGCTCGCCAGTGGGACCAAAGTAAAAAAGCTAGGTGGTTCAGCCCGTTACAGTTAGATTCTATCTTGATCGTTTCTCCTCTCCTTTTAATTGTAGAGTTGAATGCACCCTACTTGTTAATAATCCCAGAAAGGGGGAAAAGTGAAAAAAGCTGACAGTTTAGCCTCTGACTATCCCTCTTGTTTAAACAGAGCAAATCTCATAGGGTATAATACAGCAGAGGAGCTGCTACCACTTGGCTTAAGTGGAGGGCTCCACTATTGCCTAATTTGAGCTTCACATGAGCATCAATCTAGCCACCCACCACACCACCCTATTAAATCTGAATAAATCTCCCCCTCAGTCTGTATTTCTCCATTGAGACTCCCGGCCTGCAATCTAATTGCCTTTCAGAGCCCCACTGGTTGCATGCAGTGGGAAACAGGGAAACATGATCATGATGTGGTTTCCATCTCAACCATGAAATCCTAAACCAGAGTCACTGGGAATGGGCTTAGGAGACCACAGTGCATCCACAGCTCATAAAGCTCATCGCTCTTGGACATTTTTTATTTATTATTTAACCCAGATATCGTGCACAGAACTTGATGGAGAGTCTCCCTAAAGGGCCACTGACTGTTGAGTCAGCAAATTATTAAATTCATAAATTCAATTCATTGCTCATTCGTGTATTTTTATTATTACATTTTATTTTATTGTTAGATGTTTGTTTATTTTGATTTAATTAATTGGTTAAAAGTTTAATAAAGAGTTTCACCATAACTCAGCAGCACTCCCTCCTACAGCGTCTAGATTTGTATGTTGTGTGTGTTGCTATTAAAACATTTTTTAACTAGGTAGTTGAGTTAGACAAACAATTTTAAACAAAATATTGTGAAAATCACATAAATGCTGCTACAGTGTGGAGAATTCACACAGGAGCTCTCAAAGGGCAGTACTCCAATATGAGAGTGGCAGGTTTGGGGGTCAAGCCAGTATAAATCTTGGCTAACCAAACTAACACTTGATTGAGTCTGCCTCATAATCCCTCATGATTAGTTTAAACTCATCAAGAGAGACGAGCTCCTTCGGTTTTAAATCACTGCACGGAGCTGCAGATGGAGGGAGTGAAGTACCTGAGAGGGTTTAGTAGTCATTAAACCAACATTGTCTTGGCAGTCAAGGCAGTCAAGGGAGTTAAAAATAATTAACACAATTGTAGATTTATACAACAAATAGTATTGTCTGAGTTTTTCTGCAAAGTGAAGTATCTACATAACAACCAGAAGTACCAGGAAAGCACAGAAGACTGTCCTACAGCTCATTGGCTATTATAAAAAAACAAACAAAATAGCATCATAGCAGTGCTTTATCGGAATTATCAGTTTGGAACGTCTTTGCCCATCTCAGATTGCCACATTATCACAATATGTTTGTCATATGGACCAGAGTTCAATTCTTCATGGCTTCTGCTGATACTTAAATTTAATAAATTGAAGTTGCAGATTACCAGTATTACTGGTATGCTATTGCTATGCTTAAGAGCCCTAACTTTTCATTCACTTTTTTTTTCTTATCTGGAGGAAAAGCCTCAGAAGCATCATTTAGACCAGCGGTCCCCAACCTTTTTTGCACCACGGACCAGTTTAATCTAAGGCATTATTTTCACGGACCGGCCTTCAAGGTGTGGCAGATGAATACAGCAAAAATAAAATGACATGACCGGTATAAAAACAAATGTTACGTGCATGAAAAATACAACTCACCATAACGTCTTTTCCCCTTTGCAAAGAAGCTCTTCAAAGACGCTTGTTTTTTTACTCATTCTCGCTAGTTTGCGGGCTTATTTTTAAGGAAACATATCACGTGACCGAGACAAGTCTTGACATGTCAAGAGGCACAGACGGATGTAAAGTGGGAGAGAATGAGTTCGTTTTTCAAAATAAAACATCTTTCAGACTCTAATAATCAATACAACGGAAGTAATCTAAATTATTTATTCTTTCTCTGTGGCCCGGTAACAAATGACACACGCACCGGTACTGGGCCACGGCCCGGTGGTTGCGGACCACTGATTTAGACCATCGACACGCCAGCGAAACCAGACTAATGAAATCTGTTTATGCTTAGCAGCTTTTTAGTGACAGAGTAACCCACCACACCTATTCAGTGACAAGACAAACTGGGACACTTTCAGTCTTTAAATGACAAAACCCTAACCCTTTGCAAAATCATAATTAAATGTGCACAGAAAATAGAATGCCATTTCAGGTTATGTGGACGGTTTTCTGTACCTGTGGTCAGGGAGGAACCTCCAACAAATCAGCAGTGTACTGCTAATTGGACAAAGTCGGATATACCAAAGGTCAGTGTTGCCCTGTAGATTATCATGTAATCATCATCATGTTCATAGATATGAACTGTCCAAAAAAATCCTGAAAAACAAAACGGATCAGCAGAGTTGTACGACCATACTACAGAGGTAAAGCCCGTAGAAGTTGCTCTTTATGCTATTTTTCCTGCATCTGTTTTGGATTAGTATTCTATACAGTGGAAGCCATCGAAGGAAATGGAGTCCGGATTTATGCATGTCAGCATGCATCTACAGTGTAGCGCTAAGGAGCCGTCAGCTTTTCCCATGGGCTGCTGAAGGCTGTCAGGACCATGGACAGTGACCAGGAGCAGGCAGACTGATAGAAGCTTACTCTTTTCATTCACAGCTGCTGGGTCACTACAGTGAGATGCAAGGTGAGCAATGGAAAACATTTGCGATTAACTAACACATTTAAGACAATAGCTGAATAGAGACCCTGTGAATTAATTTGTGCTATAGCTCTTTCCCTCACTTTTCCCACATCACAGGAAGCTGTGTTTCATCTGACAAGTCATACTGACTTGTTTTCCTGTATAGCCTCTAGGAGTCTGACAGTCTGAGGATGCCTCATAGTCCACCAGTACTGGATGTCTAAGCGTCAAAGCACTGAGGCAGAAAGTAGCAGCCAACCACCGAAAAACATTTTGCTGTTAAATGGGACTGGGCAATTTGGCAGGTATTTGTGCAAGAGCAGCTGTCAAAATGAACTTTGTTAATGAACAGATTTGGTCCAAGGATATGCTGATTCAATTTTGGTGATGATCCAGATTGGAATTTATGCCATTAGATAGTTATCCTTTATATCCATAACTAATATGCTGCATAATGTGCTGGGCAGGAAATGTCACACCTGGGACTTACTTTGTGGGAAAATAAAACCTGGAAGGGAAACTATTTCAATGTTGCAAGTTGTAGAATTGTTTAGCATTGGCAGAGTTTTCATTTTTATTGTTTTGGTATGTTTCTCAAATCCTGATTTTGTTGCACTATCCTACAACAGCACAGACGATTCTTTCTTGTAGAGTTAAAACACTTTATTGTAATATCAAATGACACTGTCTCTCAAACCTACTACTTTTCTATCCAATAGAAAATATCTAGATGTCTTGATCATCATTTTAAAAACAGATATTTCCCCATAATTCAGGATGACATATTTTGATATCTTTTAAAGTCATTCAAATAAAGTTCTGTGGATTTGAACAACGCTATGCCGCAATGCAGGGTCATATGGTGTTTTGGGTTATTCATTTTGTTTTGCCTCTCAGGGTTTGCCGCACTACTCTAAATTAGCACTTCAGACAAAATCACATTAGTATAATATCAATTAAAAGTAATGTATCCCAAACCAACAAGTTATTCAAACAATGCTTACACCTAAAAAGTGAGGAAAACCTTTGTGTTTTGTGGCATTTTATATTTTCCAAACAGTTTCTCTTGGGGCAGCAGCAGAAATGCACCTATAGCTCAGTAACCATGCAGTAAAAAGTGGGACTTCAGCTGTGGTTCACTGGTGGTTTCAGTCCTTGGGATGTGTGAATGTGTGTGATGAGTAAAATGTGTGGGAGTGTATCAGATATGTGTGTTTATAAGTGAGAAGGCGATAATTGTTTGCAGCCATGTGGCGGAGGCATTCATGAGTGTGCAGTGTGTTTTTTCCGTGTGGGAGTGTGCATGCACATGCTCATGATCAAGTGCCTTGATGCAGAGCGAGTTTAAACTGCAGATGATCAAAAAGGCTTCAGTCCTATTCTCTGAAGGATTTCAGTGTGCAGCGGAGTATTTCCATTGTTCATCAGTATTTCTGCTCTAGGAAAGTGTTGTTTACTTCCTTCATCTGCCCAGACATTCCCAGGCGATCTGCAGACTCAAACCACTGCAAGCCTGCCCGTGTAACCTTCGGGCTACCCTAAATGGAACACTTAACAGATTAATTCTGGTTCTCTCATGGATTCAAAATTTCTGCACAAGCACAAGCCTTTTCTGTGTATGAAAGTTAGTTTGTTACACTCCATCCTCTGGAGCTGAAGAAATGCTGTAATGCCCAGAACCAATTAACTGTTGATGCAAATCTACAATACATTTCACTTACCCTTACACCAGGGTCTGGGTTAAATACTCTTTTCTGATTGGCTGGGGGATATGTGTTAAAACTAGATAATACACACATATTCCAAGTCACATGTTTCAAGTTATATGTATGTATATGTGTATGGGCATGTATGATATATATGAGCACATTTGTATGGATATGTAGGGGTATGTATGTGTATATTTATATGTAGACAATTTATATTAGTTATGTGTCAGTGTTACAAATGCAATTTTGTTGTACTTTTATAATGATAATAAAGGTATTGACTCTTGCCCATTCTACTGACTATTGTTTAATCACTGTCCTGAATTCAAATGCTGGCCATAAAGAACCATTGAACCAACTTATTTATCCATTGCAAAAAACTATGCTAACTACATTAGCCTGAGTTAGCCATTAGCCACCACCCGAGCCTTGTTTTTAAAATACAGATTGTTTCAAAACTATTGATTTTACTTTCAAGCAAATTACATTGTAAGTCATAGAGTAGAGCATCAGTAATTTTCCATTGCAGTTGGTACAGTACTGAGCTAGCCAAGTCATTTTTATGTACATGCATGCCATACCTAATCCATGTTGTTTGATCCAAACTGTCTACAGTGCCATGGCTCAAGTCGAATTATGTTGGCCGAATCAGCTGCTAGCATGTCTACATTACAAGACAAAAAGGTGTACAAAAAAGGGTAAAGGTACTTTCAGAGCATATTGCTCCCTAAATAAATTATGTATCCCTATTTTGCATTGTTGGCAAGTGACCATAGTATGAATTGGATTATCCACTCTGACGTGTATGTTAAAGAGAGGGAACAGCTTCACATCGTGGGTAAAAACCCTTTAACACTCACCTCATCGTGGATTATCCTTGATTTATCTAATCCAAATACAGCTACAACGTAAGACACAGTAATTTAGTGAGTTATGTATTTTCATTTTCAAAAATTCTTAAATAGTTGTATAAATAGATTTGATCCTATTTGTAATTTTACATTTCACTGTCTGGTGCAGGTCAAGATCAGTAGACCGTAACTGACAGGACTGACTCTCTTGCTGACTCTCATGTTTTCATACAGGGTTAACAATAGACTCACATTACTTGCTTTGGAGGGAAATGACAGCAGCCTCTTGGCTCACATATCTAAAATGTCACCAACGTGGCAGGAACAGGCTACTCTGAAACAGCTACAGTAAAACAGAGGTGACAAGAGAGACTGCATCTGTTTTTTATGTATATCAGCTGAAAAAAAGACCAGGGCCTGAAGGCCAAAAGATATTTCAGTGGTACAACTGTCCATCATCTCTGCAGGCAAAGCACTGAGGGCTCAGCTTGACAGTTTGTTTCCCTGCAAGCAGCTCTATTCCTTCATGGTGTGAATGATGCCTCTAACATATACATAATGTGCTTTCAAAGCTAGATCGAAAATATTGAAGGCCGTGGTTTGGATGGGAGAACCGGCGGAATCAGATGGGTTGGTCAGAGACTGAAATGATGTGAAATTATTACAGGGTGTAACTCTTGTATATGTACAATGTATATATTAAATATACTCTGTTTGAAACTGATATTTTGTAAAAGTGATATCTGTATTTTGAATTAAAGCTTTTTAGGGCTGGATGTCAAAAATGGTCCAGATAACCACTATCTATGACCATGGTCTTCATCGACACTTTTTTTGTGATTTATTTACACAGTTTACAGCCTTTGTGCAGGTTTCATATCACAGTCTATTCAGTGTGAAAATGCAAACCACTGACAGTCTGTGTAAACCTTCCCAGCTGTAGCAGGTAAACTCTCAACCCCATGCAACATTTCCCCCCACCCCATGCCCTGAACACACACACATTTGAATGCTTTGAACGCATGAAAAATTGGTGACTCAAACGTAGAGAGAGACGCAAACGTGCACATGTACTCACTTCCACGGCTATTGAACATGCACCATGCAGCATATAAAGTTTAACACACACACACACACACACACTTGAGAGCTGGCCATCTGCTTGTAGCTGCCACTGCCCTGCTTACTGAAACTGAAAGGCTGTAATGATGGCAGCTACAGCTGCAGTCAATTTATTTGGAGGAAGAGAGAGAGAGAGAGAGAGAGAGAGAGAGAGAGAGAGAGAGTACATACTGCTGGACTGGTGGAGGTGAAGAGCTGGCCATGGGAAACTTCAAAGGGAACAATAAACTTTAATTCAATGCACTTAAAGTGTTTGCTTTTTTGTCTCCACCTTTGGCACTAAGCACTTGGCGTTTCTGCATTGCATTTCCCAGAGATCACCTGTCAATCAAACAGTGTGGGTGGGACTGTGACATCTTTGTCATCGGATTTTCTGATGAAGTTTGAGTTTCTGTGGGTGTTGCTCTTTGTCTGTTCAGCCATGGCGACTATCACTGCTCATGCTAACTTCTCGTTTCTCCTTCTGTTTATTCCAAATAAACCAAAAACAAAAACACACCACTTCCTGTTTACCAGAGCATTTTTCCCAGGAAAGAGCTACCAGACACCAGGGGTTAAATGAAAAATCTTTCATGAATTGACTTGTAAAGAGACAGTAAAGACAGTTTTTATGAGTCTGACTGGAATCAGATGCAGAGAGAGAGAGAAGAATGAAAGGATGAATAGCTCATAAAAAGACAGATGGATATTGTTTTGTATTAGTCAACATGTAGCGTACACACAAAAGCCTACACATCAACATGGGCAGAGATACAGCTTCATCATCTTAATGAGACATTCCACCTGAGTTGCTTTGTTTGAGCTGTGAAGATCTCCGATATTTCTCCATGAGACGGCAGATTTGTTTTTGCAAGACCCATACTTCCATTTCTTTTATATTTGTATTTATTTTATTTATATCTATTTGTAATAGACTTGTATTGTTGGATTTAGTTGTCATTAATTTGTAAAACCTTGCTCAGATATACAGCATCACATCAGTTTTTGAGCATCAAGCTTCTCCTGTTGTTCACACATGATCCGCGTCAGAACCAGCAGCTGTTAAACAGATTAACAGATCAATTTTCTCTCGATGTTGGGTAAGTAGCCGAGCAAATGAAGTAGATAGCATCTGTGCAAGCTAGAAAGAGACTTCAAAAGCACACCCAAGAATCAGCAACACAACATGCATTCATCACAGCTGACTTTTTCCTCGAAATTCTTTTGTTTGTCTTTAAAATACCAACATTACTGTTGGTACAGTACTGGATCATTCTCCACCTGGTCATTCTTTCCCGGTCGTTGTTTTGTGTTTGCAGCTTTCTTATGTATACAATGTATAAAAGTGTAAATAAGAAAGCTTCAGAGTTGCTGTAAGGTTTATTTTTTCACTTTGACGGAGCTAGGCTAATAACTCCTGTAGACTTCAAGCCTTTATGCTAAGCTAACATGAAATTCTATCCATAAGAACCGAAGCAGTGGACGTTCAGATGTGAAAATGGTATCAAACATCTTGTCTCAGTCTGACAAGTTGGAAAAAGGGTATTTTGCCCAAAACATTGGAGTATTCCTTTAAACATGGGCTTCTATGAAATGGGGGCTCTTTATGTGTCCTACCTTGTATGCAGTTTGTCATTTATCATAATATGGAACACCTGTAAACATTTAATGGGATAATGGAGGTAAATTAATCTGATTTTAGGGTTTCTTGTTTTTATTCCCAAACTGCTATGCTTTATATGAATCTGGTCCTCAGTGTGTGTGGTTAAAGTAGATATGTGTTTTTGTTATTTTTGTTTTTGCTTTATAGGCACAGATACATTTCAGGTGGTAACATGGCACTGGTAATAAGCTCTGCACACACATGCAAATACACACAATCACGCAGAGGCACCCACTCCATCATCAGCACTTAAACACCCTCCCATCCGCATTACAGAACACACATACACACACACGCACACACACACACACACACACAAGCTGATGAGCAAGCCGGTGTTTGACCTTGGCCAAAGTCACACTGCTGACAAGAGTGTAAATCCACTGGTTCCTCGGTGAAACAGATGGAGAGAAGATGGAGACTGGAGAAAGAAACAAAAGTTACTGAGAGTAAAATGAAGTGATTAAATACGACATGGGTTACCTTTGTTTTCATGTTGTCTCCCCTCTCATTGCTGTGGTGTTTATGTCACTGCACTTCCCAGAGATCACCTGTCAATCAAACGTTTGGGCAGGACTGCTGTTGATGAAGCTCGAGTTTCTCCAAGGTTGATCGGTGTTGATCCTAAATATTTGACTGCACTTCCTGTCACACTGTTGTCAATTCTGCTCTGGTTTGTTTATTATCTGGACTAGATGTTAAAGTCACCATGAAATGAAAAAATACTTTTTCACCTTGTAAGCCAATTCACCATATCATGACATACACCTATGTAACAAATACCAAAAAATCGTCAATTTACATAAATTCTAGTGGAGTTTCCTGTTGAATTCCAGGGAAATGTGTATAAAATGATGCACAAGACATACAATGATAGGCTAATGACTCCTGTAGACTTGAAGTCTTTATGCTAAGCTAATAAAGGGTATTTTGCCCAAAATGGAGTACTCCCTTGACAGAAAATCAAAAGTAAAATGGGTTAATATGTTGAATTACAGAAGCAAGACACTGTCGAAATGCCACTTCCTTGTGTTTGAAAAAAGGTAAAACTTTTCTAGCCTCCTGTTTTTCGAGTGTAGTATATTGCCTCTGCAGTTTTCACCATCTTGATGCAGCACACAGGTTTCTCCCTCTTCCTTTAAAAACTGTCCAGTCAGAGATGCTTTACATCATCATTTGGACCGAACAAGAACCAACACATCCTCATAGCCAAAAGACAGAATAGGTCGATTGCCATTGACTCCCAAAACGACATATGAGCATTTTCAGATATGCCGTCTAGCGCCTCTACAGGATGGACAGGGAACAGCAACAACTGATAACACTCAAAACAGTCAGTTTGTTGCATTTAGGCACCAAAACCTCTTGGTTGGGGTTGGGATTAGGTTGCAATAACAAGCACGCAGAAACGAACACAATGCAGCCAAAAATGAAACCCGGAAACACGACAACAAACACCGGTCTCGCTTCACTCAGGACTCGAACACGAGTGTCCCGTGGGAAAGTCCTTTGTTCTGTCTTGCTCTTTCTACGATGTCACTTACCATCAGGGGGGGCACTACTTTGGAAAACGCTGCTGCGGGTCGTTTCTCACATCATGAATCATACTTCACCTTTACCTTCCAGTGTGTAATTGCAGATCTCCAGCTTTATGCCACATTTTGCTTGTCAGGCTATAGCAGCTGGATACATTTTATGAACCATTGCGCCTGTTATCTCATTATAGTCGGTGTCTGCATGTGAATCACTCTGCAGCGTTCTCTTCTTTGCTCCAGCTCCTTCTTACAGCTAGTTCAAAGAAAAGGCTTGATCATTGGATGGCACGATGAAGCTTATTTTCTAATTAATGGAATTGAACTTAACCTATCTGTGTGCATCTGTATCCACATCCATTAAATTTTTCAGTCAAAGTTTAATTAGATTCATTAGACAGGTTTCAAGGACGCATTATCTTCTGAGGTAGTGGGGACCGATGGAGAGACAGTGTAGATTTATAAATTAAGTGGACATTTAAGGACTAATGGACCCACTAGATGTGTGAGATGTGTCTCCTCATGCTCTTTAGCACGACATGCAGAGGAAGTGTAGATAATGGAGACTCAGCCATGTTTTGTTACTCAAAAATAAATCTTGAATTCAACTTTATATGAGGGCATTTTTCCGACAGAGAGTTGCAAAATAGTTGCAAAATAATCTTGAAATATGTGTTATAATGCATTCGACTTTTACTTTTTTTTTCCGCATTTTGCATTTTGAAGTATAAATGTGTAATAAAGAAGGGTGACTTGTGCCTCTATTGCCCTACATGATGAAAAACTGATTCCAGTTTTCATGGCTGCCTGTATGTTTTGCTGTTTCTGTTGAAACTGAAGCACGGCAGCGATAAACATCTCTATTAGCCTCTTTGTCACATTTGTTCTTAGTTCATTTGCTGAGAATTGCCTTGTCTTTCCTCCCACCTGGTGCCAGGTTTCAGCTGCTGGACACAAGCACTCTGAGACCCACACAGCCCGTCAGGTCCTTTTCTAATTGGAAAATTTGCAAACCTCATTTGCATGATTGGTCCTCTGCCACAGAGCTGGATGCAGCGGCGCCTGCTATTTGAGTGTGTGCATGTGTGTGTGTCTTCATTTTGTTCTTGAAGAAAAAAGGAGGGTGAACTGGATATGAGCGAAAGGTTGCCCATCCGAGCACTGTCTCACATTAATAAGAACATCTCTGACTCTGTGTGTGTGTGTGTGTGTGTCTAACAGCTAATAGTTTTCAGCACTTTCATGGAGTTTTAGTACATCTGGCTCAATAAGAAACAGAAGAGGCAAAAGAGCAGCACAGAGAATAAGTCAATGTTCAAATTTAGCAGCCACGCTTCAGCTGTGTGTGTGTGTGTGTGTGTGTGTGTGTGTGCGTGCGTACATTAAGCTAGCTCAGAAGCATGGCATAACATGCAGCTCATCAGTCTAATTCATACTCAGAGCGTGGATGAAACAAACACACAAAGTGCTTAAAAGCCAAAATACCCTCTCATACATGCAAACAGTCTGAAGACTTCCTGCATGTACACACATTGACTGTGTTTACATGCACTTCAGTAATCAGGTTACTTGCCTCAGACAGCAGTTCCCAGATTCCTCGGCTGCCATGTAACCAAGAACACCGATTTCAGTAATCAGGGTAAGGGATTAACAGAAATCTGTATATTTTAAACTGGATTTCTGCTGGAGAAACCAGATTACTGGGCCATGTAAAGCCTTTCCTTGATTTCTAACCAATTTTTTACAAGTGCGTATCTGCAAAGGAATGGAGCAGATAAGGAAACTGACCAGTAAATACAATAAACATTCACGGTAAAAAAAAGTTAAAACTTTCTGTTCTACATGTTCATTGAGGAACTTCAAATTTTTTATCAGTGTTATGTCAAATGAAAATGGGGATTTTGCCGAGTTCAGCAAAGCTTCAGGAAATCCCCATCGGATTCCTGCAAATCATTGGAGCCAATGTGACAACTGGCCAACTGAGCTGTGTTCTGTGTGAGAAGCTGCAGCCCCACTGTAGCACGTGGTGACTGTCTGCAGGAGGTCAAAGCGGGGGAGAAACCCAATTACTGGGAGATTGGTATTATATTTATTGGAATGTGTTCTGATGTCAGCATTGGGGGTTAGGGTAGGGTAAGTGTTAGGCTGGCTTTGTACAGTGAAACTTTCATGCAACTTTAGTTGGATGAAACTTAGGTGAAACTAAGTTGCAGCTGAGTTGCATGGTGTAAAGCCCTCTGCAACGCACTTGAAACCTCTGTGAAACCCAGCCACAACAGTTGCAAAACTCTCAACTTTGTGAAACTAGTTTCATGCAACAGCCAATCAAAAACGCTGATAATGTTCCGGGTGATGATGTCACATGACTGTTGAGCTGCAGGGAAAGTTGACGTTACCCGGCGTTAATAGAGTCACCGACCAGAGATCAGCTGAAAACTGAACAGTTCTGGAAAGTAGCGGTGTTTTCTTCAGCACGGATTAAAAGCCCACAGCAGGTCTGTGCCGGACTCAAACACACTGAACCTGGGATCGTGTAAGCAGTCTAACTGATGATTGTGTTGACCGTTAACATTAGGAGATCTGTTTTCTTTGTGAACATGCAATCATAGTTACATACGTTCAGGGTGGGAAGGCTACTGTGGATTTCCCCTCTTGTTTTAGTGGTACTGAGTGTGGGACTGTACCGGCTTACTGGCAAATAATGTTTAGGTGTCCAGCCAATTAAAATATAATTTGCCAATAACTAATAATCAGCGGATAACTTGTAGAAACCGAAAGTAAATAAAAAAAAGATCTAATAATATCTATCATGTGCAGAGAGCAGAGCAAAATCAGCTGGGAAAGTGTGACCGGGGCATTAAGGCCACCGTGGCCGCAGGGCATTTAACTTTTTAAGGGGCATTACGGCCAGACTGAGGCCGCCGTGAAATTCCTGCTCTGGTAGTAACAATAATATTTCCCTGGTGAGAAAACAATACGACAGCTTAGTGAAACAAACTGTTAAATCAGGTGTGTTGCACTCGACTTGGATTATTTTTGAATTGCTTCGTGTAACTGTTGAGTTGCATGGAAATTATGTTTCATGCAACTTGCAACCTGGAACTAGATGAGTGAAAGTTTGGTGTAAAGCCAGCCTTAGGGTTAGGGAATGTGCCCTCAGAACACATTCCAATAAATATAATACCAACCTGTTGATTACTGAGGACTACATGTATATGGGATTTTCAGTAATCGGTGTAAGGTAACAATCTGCTTGCTCTCAGTAATCGGGTTTCTTGTGTGGATGTAAGCACACACACACACACACACACACACAGTATTTGTGCTGTGTATCCAAAGCTGTGGGTTGTGAGTATTAAAGGTCTAAGTGTGAATTATTTACAAGTGAGGGCCAAGAGTTTGTTTACTGTAGGTAAATATGATCTGTATAGTGAGGGCTTTCTCTTTCTCTGTG
This sequence comes from Holocentrus rufus, assembly GCA_900302615.1. Classification (NCBI taxonomy): domain Eukaryota; kingdom Metazoa; phylum Chordata; class Actinopteri; order Holocentriformes; family Holocentridae; genus Holocentrus; species Holocentrus rufus. The sequence goes on from OMLF01027457.1 coordinate 15,437, forward strand.
TGTGTATAAGGTCCTCAGAGGTCAGTCCAGGACAGGAAGGCAGGTGAATAAGAATGGAAGAGGTCTGGGTTTATAAGGAAATCTCTCACTCTCCCTCTCTCTCTCTCTCTCTCTCTCTCTCTGTCTGTGTGGAAGCAGACAAACGAGACAGACAAAGAGAGAGTCTGGCAGAATGGTTACTTTGAGCTGCTAAATGGTAAACAGGTGAAAACACTGTTGGGTTTTTTTAAATACTCACTTTAATTACCTTGTGGTAGAGCCTTCCTATACACCGTTTAACACTGTGTCTCTTTTTGCAGCTGCAACCACTAATGTGCACTCGTTTGCCTAACTAACTAATTGTCAAGGATGCAGTCAAGACCACCTTAGTGGAGCCCAAGTCAATTATGATATGACTAAAGGAAGTTGAGACCAAATCAAGACCGCCTCCCAAATGTCTAAATAACGGTTAAGCATTTTACTGAGGATCAGCAGAGATGTAGATTGAGAAAAGCTGTTGAGAAGATAAACAATGCGGCCATTTGACAAAAAAAAAAAAAATCGAACTATAAATATTTAGATGAGATGAGATTAGATAAGATTGATGTATTTGCACAAAAGACATAACACAGATAAGAAAAGGAACAGCTGAAAAGGACAGAAACATTGTCAGATTTATGAGAATCTGTCCCAAGTAGGTAAAAAACAAAAACTCACCAAGGTAACAAATAACCTAGATCACCGGTTGGTACATTACCTTGTGATGAAGTTGTTTTTAATTTATCCTCATATTTATTCCATAACTGATATCCACTGAATTGAACAGAAAGCTGACAATGAAGGGTTGATAAATTACCAGCAGGGATGCTAAATTTTGCATCACTGCAATTTCTTAATTTGGTGAGTGAATTTATCAAGGCGGATGACATAACGACGACATAACTGAGCACAGCTGCAGTTACCAATACCTGGAAGAGGTGTGTTTGGTCCATGTCTGAAATGCAGCACTCAGACACTCGCCGTGTGTGGGTGTAAAATGGTGACACAATCTGATCTCAATGTGACCAAGATCTGTACATCACAGTTAATGCGAGCTGACATCACTGTATGCACCAGGTTGAACTGAGAGACCGACTGAACCACAAGAGTTAAGACGTGCTTTTCAAAGCCAATAACCCTTTTTTTCCCCAGCAGCCATTTTCACATGAATAAGCAGGTAAACACAGGTGTTACTAATGACATTAATGAAGATTCCGTTCCATTTAAGTGTAGCGGAGTCATTCCAGTGAGCCAGCATGAACAATAGCAGGACCCTGACTCTGCTACACCGACATAGAACAAATCTTTCATTTATGTCATAAGTAACACCTGTGCTTACCCCACTGACATGTAGATTTCATGTCAAATGGCTGCTGGGTAAAAGGTCTATTTCCTTTGCTGCAGTGACCACCAATCAAGTCAAATCTCAAGCGTTTGACTTGAATGAATTTCCACCCCCTGCTCTCATATTTTTGTGGTCCTACATCAAAACACCCATATGAATTAGACTGCACATGCAAGTGTTTTCTTTCATTTCACCAGTACAAACCTCCTGCATGTCGCCTTGCTCTATAAGAACAGACACTCCTTGTCTCTTTTGCACAAGAAAACCTGTAAATCCTTGATTTATCAGCCCCTGAGAGGGGTGATGGAGGGGAAAACGGTTACCTGCAAATCTACTGATGTAGCAGTGAAAGTGAGAGTTAGTGCAAAATCAATAAGTGAGAGGGCAAGAGTTCAGGACAATGCAGACACTTGGCTTTGCTCATAGTAATTAGAACAAATGATGTCGATTTTTCCCTGCAGAGTGAATATTCTGTGAAGAGAGGTGGGACATGTGGATGCCCAAGAAAAATGATCACACAGAGGACATGGATATATGAGACCGTAATGCAGAAAGGGCAATTTTGCTAATGATACCAATTGACTTTGTGGCCTTTCTACATACTAACTGAATATGATCTTTACAGTTCATTAATGTTCAGACAGAGAATGTCAAGTCAACATTCAAGACAGCAGACACAAGAGCAAAAACAGGCCAAAACATAAGAAACGTAGTCTGGAGACCGGAATGCTGCTACTACTACAACTACTGTTCTTATTATAAATCTTATTGTTCTTTTTACTAAACATCAGAACAATCTGAATCAGGACACTTTCAGCTGCAGTGGGAACACAAGCGTAGTCCGGCTTGGGTCACATTTCTTTGAAATGTAGCCAGTTACTGAATACATATTACATGGAAATTTTTGCAACTAGTAATGTAATCCATTGGATTACAAAAATAAATTAATTAATTAAATAAATAAATACATAATCAATAAAATGTATTTTACACATGCAGCATTTGCAGTTGGTCAAATCAAATGACCCTCACAAAAACAGTACTGTCACAAGCTGCAGGTGCACTGTGTCTATTCTGCAACACATGGGATGACGTTTCTTTTGTGTACTTTTTTTTTTTTTTTTGCTGCTGGTTTTTAATCAAAGGCCACATGGAGGACTTTGCTCTTATAACACAAGTGGAGCACTTGTCTCAAAATGTTCATCTCCCATTTTCAAGTAAATAAAAAGGAATAAAAACTCCATTATCCAGATATCATCATCTTAAGACAAAAACAAATATTAATTAAATCACAAAATGGAGCGCTTGTTCTAAACAACCTTGTCTGTCAGACGCACTTTTCATGAGTTAAAAGCACTGGTTGTCATGAAAAAACAAAGACATAATCAAAAATCAAGTAATCCTTGACAATGTAACTATAATCCAATTACACATTTTTATATATCTATATTGTAAATTTGTAAGGACTGTATTAAAATAAATTCCATTCATGAGCACAGTTCGAGAGGCCCTGTCTGTCAGCAGTACAGTGACATCAGGCTCCTGGATGGGAAGAGTCACTCCTCTCTGCTAAAATGTGCTGACCTTTCTCTGACATTTGGCATTGTGCACATTAGCATTTTTGTCGAGAGTCTCTGCCAGTGCATTATGGAGCGTGAAGCATAGGAGACAGAAGAGCTGACTGGACACACACACACACACACACACACACACACACACTTAACCAATGCATGTTACAGGATAGATGATTCATGCCTGTCTTGTGGAAAAACAAGGCTCAGATGAAGACGATGTCTCTAGTATGGAACACAAGAAGCAGACATGAGGGTCTCACGCAAGCAAACACACACACACACACACACATGTGCGCACAACATCAGACACCACACACACAGAGGCGACATATGGGTCAGTGTATTTTGATCCTCATAAAGGTTGCCCCATGCTGACAGAAGTGTTTGTCTTGCACACAAAGCATGCACACAAAGCATGCACACACGCACACACACACACACACACACACACACACACACACACACACAGCAGTCTCGGTCTTTGTCAGGGGTATTACAGATTGTCAAAAGGCTTGGGTCAACTTATTATCGTATGTTATTCATTTTT
>OMLF01027459.1:8838-20793 GCA_900302615.1 Holocentrus rufus
AAGAAAGGGAAAAAAAAAAAAAAAAAAAAAAAGAATGAGCACTAAGTACAGATACTGCCTGGTATAATAATAGATTATTTGACTAAAGAGTACATTTTTTCTGCAACAATAACAATTTGTTTATTATTTCTTGCTTACATCATGCAATGCTGCAGCTAAACAATTATTTTTCTTCTAATTTCTAAAATAATCTGATGAAAAAGGGAAAGGTGTTGCTTGGATTAGGATAGGGCTATCCTAATGGCTCTTACTGAGAAGATGTTTTATGTATTTGTGGATGTTGCAACTGCTCATACAACAATAGCCACGCAGGTTGAAGTCTACCCTTTGGCCATGCTTTGTTGCTGCTTGGCATCTAACTGTGCTCCCCCACTGATCAATTCACAACCGGCCAGCCAATCACATGTCACTTCCAGGGCTGATGGGTTGAGAGGGGCTGCAACACAAACACTCCCTCATCCTGAACGAGCTGATTGAATGATGCATCTGGACGCGCACATGACAGGGTGACTTCCTTTGCAGGGCCCTTGCATGGGATCAATAGCGTGTCTGTGCAGGGGGGAGGAAGCAGGGGGCTCTGAGCATTACACTGTGTTGACATATCTGAAAATGAGCTGCAAGAGAGATCCTGAGACACCACACAAGGGAGTTAGTGTACTTGGGAGAGTCACTGAGCTGTTTGGTTAGAGGACCACCGCAGTAAACAGACCAGATCTGATGAGAGGAAGATAGAAGAGTCTCTAAGTCCTGGCAGGAAGGAAGGAAGCCCTCATCACAGATCTTTCACTGGCAGCAGGAGCTGGGCGGGGGGGCGGAAAGGATGAGGGCAAATGGGCAATGACCTTAACATTGATGGGGCCCCGTGGATAAATGACTATAATTCAGAGTGTGTATGCTTAAAGTGAAGGGCTTAACTGCTCTGCCGACACCTGTTCTGCTCTATAGAGGAGCCTTTCACTGAGACAGGTGCCTCGGCACCGAGCCGCCTCCTTCCCCTCCCTGACTCGCTCTCTGCTTCACTCCCAGCTGCTCTCCTTTCAGACCTCAGACACAGATTCCTCACATGCCTGGCTGTCAACTCAGCAACCACAGGAATGGTCACTCAACTGCCCGCTACCAACGACAAGTCCTAATATAAACAAGCCGTCCGCCACTATGTCTCGAAAGCATTTTCTCATGAGGTTGACGCAGGTGATAAAGTGAAAACACCACTGTACTGCTGTGTTTACACTGTTTAATACTGATTTGCTGGGTGCTTGTGCACACACGAAACAAGAAGCGGACACTTTTACAGCTTTCCTTGCTCTATGCTAGCACCATGTTAGCTCAGTGGAAGAAGTATAAGTTAAGTTTAATTCCTGAATGAATAAGAAACATTGACATTACTTCAGTTACAATCATCAGTTTGACTCAAATTAAAACAAAATAATGAGCTGCAACAATATCAGATTCATTTTATGACACATTTTCTATTCCCATATACATTTTCTAATTTGGAAAATGCATGTGGGCCTGATAAATGTGGGCCTGATGGAGCCTGACTCTGCATTCTTCTAGAGCAACACCCTGTTTTAGAGATTAAATTATGCACAAAAATTTTGACATGAATCAGAAAAACTGCATTCAGCTGGAATAATATATGTGGGAGCGTGAACATGTGAGCGCTGTTAGACGCATGTGCATGTGTACAGTGGAGCTGTCAGCTCCCTAACCAGTGCAGTGACCTGTGCACAACACAAACAGTTTGGGGGAAGTCAATTAGTACAAAAAGGGAGCAGAGCACAGATGTAGCCAGACTGAGCGCTGCAACGGTTTTGAACTGCAAGGCACAATCTGCTGTGCTGTATACCTTTCCACTTCTGCTGCTCAACCTCAAAATGGTCATTAATGGTAATCTGCCTATCTATCCACCCTTAAAAGCCTTCATTAAAAACTTCTTTTCACAGCCCTGAAACCAGACCCCTACACCAAACACTGACTCCATTAATTGCAAAGTCCTTTGACTCTGCAGGGGCCTCAGCAGATCACACATGTTGCAGCAGTGCGTGCAGGGAACATGTACTGGATGTGTTAAGATAAGCATGCCTTTATTTAAGTTGCTTCACATAGCATGCATACCCATGCACGTGTACGCACTAGCCATGCTTTCGGATGTGGGCCAGTTGGCGAAGCTCCAGCAGCAGGGCTGGGGTTTGGCGGCTCGGTCCCAGCATGCTCACTGTGTGCGGGGCAAGGTGCTCCACTGCATAGCTGGAATGTTTCCCCTCTTTTGTTTGGCCCAAAGGGCTGGGAGATCTGTTTAAAAACGGCCTCTTATAGTGGTGGACAAGTTGAGGCAAGTCTATAAGCAGCTCTCAGGCTGCTGCACACTTCTGCTGTTAAACTGGGGAGATGGGAGGTCTAATTCTTTCAACCAACTTAAATTACATGGGCTGTCATTTAATTGTCATTTGTTTAATTTATGTGATCTAGACATGCAAAAATAAATCACAGCCAACACAAACACAGTTTAACTCCCCAATCTCTCCTATATTTCAACATGATAAAAGGAATCTCATAACACTTTCCATAGCTATGTAAATACAAGCCAAACAGCTTCAAGTCAAATAACAGCAGTTGAACTATGCCTTTTGTTGCCATTTAAAGCTGTCCGATAATCACATCAATAATCAATAATCAAGTGTCAGATCATAATGCTGAGGATCCAATGCTATGAAGCCAGGCCTACCTAACATAGAGCCAATATTTGGGTGTTCAAATTAACAAGCTACAAAAAAACAAATTTCATTGATTGTTTCATTCACAAGCGAATCAATATGAATCAATGAATCAATGAGCCAAACAACCTGCGGAGAGACAGCACACGTAACGTCTGTTCAAACAGGAATTGGACATTGCTCGGCGCAAGTAACTCATATTGACTCATGTATGAACTGAGACCAGGGTTGTGAAGTATTTCTTTTGACCCAGCAGACAGAGCAGTGTCACAGCAGCTTTGCAGTCATTAGCAAAGTTTCTAATGTTTCTGGTTTCTAAACTTTCAAATCATTCAGAGTGAGTTCGGAGAGATATTTCAGTGGAGAAAATGCACCTGAGAATTTCAAGCGCTCTGGGTCTTTCGAGAAGTGTGAATTTCATCCCAGCACAAGTTCTTTACCTCACTCTTTACATTCACAGTAACAGCTGTAACAATTTGGGTCTCACGATAACATCTTACTGCAGCTGCGTGAAATGGTCAGAGCACTTTCTCTCGGCAATGTCACAGTCATCACAGCTGGATCTCTAAGGCCTCTGGGCTTCCTCACAGGAAACACTACAAAATTACTCTACATTATCCTGAGAAGAGCTAACATCTAACTTGGTCTTTCTGGGATGAGTGGGCTCTCTGTATGTGCATGGAGAATAAGCGTTTCATATTAAATTCCCAAGAGAAAAACAGTGATATTAAGCAGATGAGTGACCTCACCCTTCTACATACCATACTGGACATAACCAAATGTGTTTTCTCGTTAAAGTAACAACTACTGCACCCAGTCTTTGATCAAAAAGCAATACTTATTCTTGCAATTACAAATAAAGTTGTTTTCTTTAGTCTGAACCATGGTGGAAAAGTTTATTTAGTTGCATTTCATAGTAGGTTCATTTGAGTGCACGCTGCCCAAATACAAGCAAACGAGGGCTTGTAAACAAATGTCACATGGACTCAGAAGTAGCTTGTTCATTGGACAGAGTTTTAGTAACTTGCCATCCCGCAAGGGTTTGGCAGCGGGGGGGATTGCTGAGTCAAAACAAATGGGATTCCAGTCCCTGTAACTTCGGCTAAGCATGATGGACTTGCCTGTGCTCTTTGAATATGAGGATCAGTCAAGACTGTGTTCTGCACTCGGTTCATTTTATTATCCTGGGCTTTCCAAACATGACTAACCGCTGGCTCCTTACAGTCATAAAACTTGAATTTTGGGGTTATTTCCTGGCATTGCAGTGGTTCTCACTCCTAATAAAACTCACTGCAGTTCACCTGAAAGAGGGCAGAGGTATCGTGCAGTTTCAGCACAAACCTGAGTCTGAATGGCCAAACAAACCGAACTAAAGCAGTAAAACCTTCAGTAAGTTTGAATAAATTGCTCTAAGCATGGCTAGTTTGAACTTACTTTTGGGCTCTGATTCTTACGTTCACTGTGCTCTACTTCTAATTCAGCACGTGCTATGTTGTACAGGTCTGAGGTAAACAACTGTGTTAAACTTTAAAGATCAGTGACGTCTCACTCGATTATTTAGTTTCAAAGTCCACGAGCGTGATGACATGCAAAATGCTATTCTTGAACGTTCAGCAATTCATCACCACCCTTTGCGGTCACTGCTCCGGAAATAAGATAGAGTTTGCATTTATAGGCATCACATCACAATATCATGGTTAATGTGACTTTACTGGTACTGTGCAGCGTAGGCGTATAGATACGATTAGGCACGCCTGCACAGATAGGGTATCGATTGTTCTTTTTCCAGACACAGGCTGCTGTATCTTAAGGCATTTTTCTCTTTGCACGTGTCCTGCTTTTCTGTGTCACTGGCTGCTTCTATGCATTGATGTGTCAAAGTTTATTGGGCTGTTTCCAGCTCCGTCACCCCCAGTACATCAGCTGACAGCAGCCTCACTAAGAGGCCTTCACAGACCATGACTACAGAGCGGAGGCCTGAGGGCTTTCACTCAGCAAAACAGAATCCCTCTCTGTGCAGCTCACTGACCACCGTTGTAGTCAGAAATGGATGGACAGCAAAGTCCCCTTCCTCCCGGATCTCGACCCAGGATGCCTCCGCAGCCTCTGGACACCTGCAGGGGACTATGAATGTCTCTGTGATGGGACCAAGGGATGGTGATGGTAATGAACACACAGTCATTCATCAGCCATCCATGGCATCCGTCCCATTCAGATACATACACCCTCACACTGCGACACACACACAAAGCCCCAGCTGGCTAACGTGCCAGGCTTATACACAACACTGGGCACCAATGCTACCCAGCTCCATTTACCCCTTTAAGAGACACCCCATCTCAGCAGCCAAAGTGCCTTTATATACATTCCTCCAATCAGCTGCGCGCACAATGGACAGAGGTCACTTCATTTGTACTTACTGGAGAGAAATGCTGTTGCTAACCTAGATTACCCCTTGCTAACAGAGCCTAACATCCCTTTGTCTCAGATCGCATCCATCATCCCGCTTCCTCTCCACTAAACTCTGCCCCTATACACAAATAAGATCTTTATCCACTTTCTGTGGGTTTTCCCAGACAACACAAGAGACAAGGGCAGAAGCACTGATGATGCTGGTGAGGGTGCATCAGGGCTTTCACATTACACTATGGCAGGAAAAAAATGAGTACAACCAGAGAAAAACTGTACTATTCATACAGGGTGTATGAAACGTTAAATGAATCATCATTCCTGTTCAAAAGCAGTCAGACACATTTCCTGTACTATGTAAATGAATAATAGACGCGTGAAAATCTTTCATTTTAGCCTTGTGACTCTGGCTAAGTCAGCAGTTGCACCACTACTGTTTTGAAGCCTATAGGAAGATATTATAGAGCAGAACAAACCAATTACACCCCTGTCAAGGCCAGGCCGCAGCACTGTATCATTCCCACAGAGATACCACAGTAGCACTGTATGACATGGCTATAGCTCAACAAACTCAAGATTGATGAGCCGTGAGCCATGGCATTTGTGGCATGGCCATAAGCCCTGCCTGGCCCTCAAACAGGGGAGAAATTGTTGTCGATGGCATTAAATGTTTCTTTCTTGTCCCTGTTAATGAGGCACTGAAGTTATGGCTGCTAATACAAAGGTTTGCTCCAACCAGCATGCGCTGAAATGCCGAGGCATGTGACTCATATTTGATTGCATTGAGTGTTAAGCCTTTAGGGCAGGGCTGCTTTTACCCCATGACTCTCCCTCAGAGCTAGGGCAGCCTCCAGGGCTGCTGCTCTATAGTATTTACACATTCCTCCCAGGGAGGAAACACAGCCCATTAGCATCACATGCTAACATGCCCGTGGACAGAGAGGCATACACCAGCTCTTTTCAGCATTAAGGCATGGTAATGCAAGCACAATTCACTTGTGTTTTCCCCGAGAGCTTTTCAGGGAAGTTCTACTTGTGCTATCTCTTTGAAGAGGGCTAAAACGTAACGAGGGAAAATATGGGATTAACCCTTTAAAAATGACTGTGTCCTTGAAAATGGAATATTTAATTCACTGAAGATCTATTTCTTGGGGAGGGATGATATCTCTCCTAATTCATACTTACTGAGTAAGAGGTTTGTGAAGTGAAGCACTGTCACGCAGTAGCATTCATAAACTTTGGGAGGCTTGTTGCAACAGGGAGCAAAACAGCGGTGGAGACGGTGACAGAGCTGTCAGTGTGAAAGTGCTGGGCTGGCAAGCCTCGACTGGATCTCATACAGCCTTCAATAATTACAGGAAAAGATCAACCTAGTTGCACAATGGGCAAAGCATTAGCTAACTACTCTCTGTCAGCTTCAATAAACTTGAACTCTCCTCACAATGATACACGGTACGGTAGCCTTTGTGCTGTCCCTGAATGCTGAACTGTCTGCACCCTCAACTGGCACACTTTGCTAATTAAGCCAGTGACAATGCACCCAGTCAACTTAGCTGCAGCTCTCTTTCTACGTGAGAGGAAACGTGGGTTGAAGCGCTGCTGGAATATCATATGCTGTTGATATGAATATTTATTGAACATTTATTTATCTTGGCAGGTTGCCCAAGAGCTCATTCTTACTTACAGAACAGGCTGGACTGTCTACTCTCTGGGAGACAAGAAGTAGTTTTATAGGTATGAGGTTACAAATATTCTGTTTCCCAGAAAACATCAATATGAGTAAAAACATTTCTACAATTAGACTGCCGTTCAGTCTTCTCAACACAGCTACATGAGCACTGTTCACCCCTCAGTTGGCCAATATTTATATATAAAAATAACAAGATATGATTCATATTCTGAATCATGACCCCATTAACTTTTAGATCAACATTACCCACTCAATGGACCAAGACCTGTCTGATCTCACAAATACAGTTTTATCTTTGTCTTTAGACTAAGCAGGAGCGGACTGATGAATCATTCCCTGTTGGTCCATTGAGATCCTCGGACAGCATAACCAAAGAAGAGGCAGCCATTTATTCTTTTTATGTCCAACAAAAAACTTTTTAAAGTAGGCAAACTTTTTATTTGTTGAATTCAATCAGTCTGTGTGGTGGGAGTGAAAGAGTCTAAACTGGAGAAAGAACACAGAGGCGGGCAGGCCTCTGATGAGGCAGACAAAGCTGCAGGCAAAACTCATTGATCAGCAGCGATCGCTGTTCCTCCTCCCCTCCCACTGTGTATATCTGTATTTCAGCTTTTCAACCACATACAATTTGCTGCAGTTTAGAAAGCCAGAGGAAGCTTCAGGCTGAGGTGCATAACACGTACTCATAATGATGTAGCCATAAATCTGCTTCACATCAATAATCTCGTATCTCCATGTGTCTCATGTCAATCTCCACTGCAGCCTTTTCACAGACCTAGAATGTCTTAAAAATTATATTTAAGCGTGCAAAAGCAGGCTCTGAATTTTACCCGTTGTAGTTTGCAAGGTTGTTTCTCTTTTTCCCAAGAGCAAGAATAGTTTAGAGTTAGAGAATTTATTCATTTGCTTGTAAGTTTCCCTCAGGGTGTCTTCAAGTTCCATCAATTAAAATTTAAGACTTTTTAAGATCTTTTTTCAGCGCTCGTTAGAATGAAATATACAGCCAATTTGCAACTGAAATAAAATGAAAACAAATGCAGACCTGTCAAAATACATCTTTGCACCACTCAGCTGATGTCTCACTGGGTAAACCACAACAATTTTACAACCTCTAAAACGGCAGTTGAAACTTAAAACACTGTATTTAACTTTATTTAATACCATTTAAGGCTTTGAGGTGAGGTAATATGATTTGTGCCATTTTAAGGCCATCACGCTGCAGACACCCTGCTCCCTCCCCCCCCTGCACAGCACGTCTTAAATGAAAATGGGCCAACAGCTAATGTATTTTTGTCAAGGTGTCAAACTAGCTTTCCATACCCATCGCTAAAGCTCTTATTTGACTGACACGACATGTCAACATCAGTGATGTTTACAACATTGCAGCTGGTAGGCATGAAAATAAATTATTCCCAGAACATCTAAATATGCATGGCCACAAAAAAAGAAAACAATTGTTTGGTTGCTGTCTTTGTGGATACAGAAAATCAAGTTCCATTCACAGCACGGGGAAAAGAAACTGAAGGAAATCCAAAACACTGACATGAAGTTTACTGTCTGCTTAAGCCAAGAAATGTATCTCTTGTCAAGGTGATGTTTACAGTATGAGTCTAACAAAGAACAGTTTATTATGATGTCAAGATAATTTTCTGTTCAAGTTGAATGCTATGGGCATCGCTGAAGTATCAACATCTTGTCTCATATTTAGCTGAATTCAGCACTAAAATTGTGTTTCTGTTTGGCAACTTGCAGTTTGTCCTGGTAGTGTCAAATGCTACTGCACTGACTTAACCATCATGTTTGTGTGTGTGCCACTTTGAGATTGTTTGGGACAATTTGAATAAAAAAATGAATCTCTTTCGATAAGTTACCCATCTTGACGAAGACCTCCATGTTGAGGAGATTAACGATGGATTGGGGGTCGAGGGTCTGTCTCAGACTCATGACCTTGGAGTGAAAGGTCACTGTGTGCCCCTGATGCCCTGACACCAATGAGGGAATCTGTCTAATCCTTCAGCTCAGGCAGGCTCCACTTCCCCCGGTCTGACGCCCCCCACCCAGACCCAAACCCCCAAGCAGGCACAGCCCTGGGGCAACAGCACAGACAGCATGGGGAGGCATGGGCCCTCTGCAGGACTCACACACACACACACACACACACACACACACACACACACACACATGCACACATCACCTCTGGCATTAACATAAAGCAATTTCACTGACAAAAAATAAAAGCAGGACAAAGGCAAGATCTGCAAAGCTATTAACCACCTGGTTTCTTGCACCATTACAAGCCTATTTTTGACACTTTGATAATGTGGCCTATAATAATCCTCTCCTTTGACTTTCTGAGCGTCCTCTGATGGGTCAGTCTAAATTCAGTTAGGTCATTTAGAACATAAAACAAGATTTGCGCTGCCTGTCCTGCTCTGTGCCATTTTACAGCATACCATAAATTTGTCTAAAACTGGTCCTGTAACAGAACAAGACGTTCCTCAGTCATGTTTTCATGTTGACAGTGTGAGTCATGAAGCCCGGGAATGCACTGTAACATTTCATATGTCAAGAAGAGGATATAAGAGCACACGAGAAGCTGAAGTGGGAGTTCAATGTAGGCATTGTGCAACTGCACAACTGCACAACTGTACAACAGTATAGCAGAGTAAAATCACACCATTGTGAAAACCTGCGAAGGTAAGGTGAGGAGGGCACACCTACACATCCTTTATTTACTGTTGCTCTACCGAAACTAGACAAGGTTGTAGCCTTCAGTATCGCCTGCAGGGAGGTGGATCTCTCTCTCTCTCGCTCTCTCTCTCTCTCTCTCTCTCTCTCTCGATGTCTGTCCGTCTATCACACACAAACACAATCAGATACAAAAACACACACACACACCGTACCTTAGAAATTCTTGCAAGCAGGTGTCACAGAAGCGGTGTCCACAGGTAGACACTTGGACAGGCTCCCGCATCGCCTTGCTGCATAGTGGACACTGGAACCTTCTCTTTGGCTTCTCCAGAAACTTGTAATCAAAGCCGGGCATCGCTGCAGGATTTCTCGCAATCGGGCCTTCGCTGCAGGTTACAGGTACAACACCTCTTTATGTCAATCCCCCCCCCACCCGGCTCAGGTCCTGTTCGCTATTCTGCACGGCCGTCTACGCCGATGCAAGGTTCATGTCCCTGCCGCCACCGACCGATCCGACGGATATTGGCCGTTTCAGCCGCCTTCCAGTCTTCTCCTGCAACCGGGCTGGCAAAGAAAAAAAAAGGGGGAAAAAAAACACAGACAAAGCCTCGGCAGTCCCCAAACGTCGCCGCAATCACCGATTCCTCCTGACAGTCCCTTCACACGTCTACAATACAGGGTTATTTTGCCTGGCAGTGCGTGTGTGCTTGTGTGTGTGTGTCCCTCTTCCCTCAGTAGATGCGGTACTTACTGACAGGCTGAACACAATACATATCCCTCTGTCTGTTTAGGAGGTGAGCTCAGTCCCGCCTACTCTTCCTTGCAGGAGGAGTCAAGAGGCTACAGTCTGTGTTCACACCATTTTATCCCCCAGATCTCATTTATGGGTCTTTAATTGGGCATTTGTCTGGATACAACAGCTTATAATGGAATGTAAATTAGGTAAATTGTTTGTTATTCATATCCATGGATAATACACAATGTCAGGAAACCCTAAACCACACTAAGTAGACCCACTATTGTCACGGCCTCACTATTAAAAAAAACTTATATATACATATTTATGTCTAATGCTGAGTAAAACACACATTAATAGCAAGGGTTTTTGTTGTTAAGGAATAGGTCAATAATTGCACTGGCTAATTGACGTAATACCTATATGAATCTATAAGTGGTGATAGATGCCCTCTGGTGGTAAAGGAGACATAAGAATGAAGGAATATTGTATTTTACTGTATTGCGTGTTTTTATACTGTATATTCTTAAACATAAAACCTAGACACCCCTGGGAATACTGATTTAAAAAAAATGACCTTTATTTGAAAGTGTAAGGTGCACAGCCACACATTTGGATCAGCTTTCGCCTGCTATATTGCCACTTAATTACATCATCATTACATCATCATACAGGAAAGAAACTGCAATATATCTATGCTTTAACACAACTAACCCTATGATATTTTCTTAGAAGGTGATGTAAAATATCAAACATCTTTGCATTATCACATAGTATTAATAGAATTACACACATTCAATATTTGCAGATAAAATCCTAATCTTCACCAATCAAGAAGATCAGACGGGGATAAACAGATTTATAATAGGCGGTACCTTTCTTGAGTCGTAGTTACTGAAAAGTAGTCACGTTCCAAACAGTTTTGAAAAATATACCATTACTTATTGGATTAATGATAAACAAATTCAAAGCAAAGAAGCATTTTGAAATCGAATGAACACAAAAATGCACACATATACTGAATGGCCGGATCTGTAAGTTTGTAATTTTAATAGTCACTGTAAATGTTTAATAGTCACTGTGAATGTAATAATAATGGCTGTAATTACACTAGCTGATAATTACTCCAGTGAAATTACACATTACACTAAAATTATCTGCTTAGGAATATAGGGATTTTGAAGGCTGTGTAATGCAAAGATAATCAGATTATGAGAGTGGGTAATCCAGTGCTGCAGATTATTTATTAAATTTAATAGGGTAATTGGTAATCTGCAACTGGTTTTATTTTAAAATTCACCCTCAGAATCTCACAAATTCCTGATCATGGATGATAATGATGCCTGATTTTCTGTCTTTTGTACCTTGGTCATCCATTAGAAACTAATAAATAACATACAATTCAGCAGCATTTGAAATTCATTATAATAATGGAGTAATGAAGCAGGTAATGGAGAGAGAGAGAGAGAGAGAGAAGCTTTTAAAACAAATTTTCTCTTTCTAAATACCTTAACTTTCCTATCAGGGCCCAATCACGTCAGTCCTCTCTTCTGACACATCACACTGCATCGGCTCATTAAACTAAACATTCACTTTGTACCACAAAATTTTTCAAAAATCAACATAGTTTTTGCTCAGGGAAAAAAAAAAAAACTTAACTTCAAAGCTCCAGCAACTAAATGACACCTGTGAAGATCACTCTGTCTTTGAAG
>OMLF01027459.1:20813-42604 GCA_900302615.1 Holocentrus rufus
CACTCTGTCTTTGAAGTGGTTTTATAATTGTAAAAGCTTTAAGGCTTGTTAGAAAAGGTCATGGGCAGTGAAAATGGTGATGATAATGACAATGGCACAAAAAAAAAAAAAAAAAAATTAAAAATACGCAAGACAAAATAAAAATGTACTTCACGACTTGGTGTCTTTAGGACCCTGTTTTTGCCTGCTCCTGTTTTGCAACAGCCTAAGGTCACCCTAGGAATGCAGTTTGCACGATACATATACAGACTAATGATGTCAAAAAATTTCAGTGAGTTACACTGCATTACACAATGCTCTAAAAATACAAAAAATAAGGTTACGCCATCAAGTGCCTTCAGGGTCGGTTCGGTTTACTGACACTAAACGATGCATCGTTATCTTGCATGTATTGTGGACTAATACAACAAAGAACAACGTGACCACTGACACTGTGACCAAGATTCGTTTGTTTGGTTCATTTGACTGATGAGTAGCTAAACACTAAAGCGGCATTCATTCCTTTCTTTTCTTTGCATTGTAGCATCTCGTTCACCACTGGCTCGAAAGAGATCAAACCAGTTTGACTTTCCACTGGCATTATGTATTGTATCATGCTAACCCTGCTTGTGAGAGGACAAAAGCTCCCAAATGACTTCCTGCAATCCAACTGCAGTAACATTACCAGGACATTCCACTAGCTAACCTGCTTGTGAAACACACTCAGTTTGGCAGTGAAATCTTTGACCTTTTTTTTTCCATCATATTAAGGCACTATTATGTGACTGAAAGAAAACAAGCTTACATTTGTAGAAAACATTAGATAGAGAGGGAGAGTGAGTGAAATGCTGCGGCCGCAGCTGCAGCATGAAAGGGAATCTTTCAGCTGCTGCACGGATGGGCCTCTGGGAGAAGTTATTCAGAGGAAGCTGTCCTTCACCCTTACGCCACTGCCGGGCTTCGGGACAGCCGCTCAGTGGGTGTGGAATGTTCTTCAAGACAAAATCACAAAATCATCTTGGGACAGGTTCCTCAAGCAAAGCTGGGAAAAAAAGGGAGGAGGGGAGAGTAAAGTATCAACATAGCATCTATTCTCTAACTGTGCAAATTGTAATTACACTGATAAATTGGTTTGCAGATAAATCAGGTCGATATTTGGCCTTTTAAATGTTATGATATTAGTCATTCCTGTTGTGCACTGAGGATATAATAAAGGTTCCTCCCTCATCACAGCTACACGAAAACCAGCCTGTAAAATGTCCAATGAATTAGTTCTTTATTCATTTAACTGTTGAGTTATGTTTTTTGCCAATTTATACACATATGACAGAAACTTTCAATGCTTTTAAAATTGGTGCAGTAGATGCGTTGTAAGGGGCTGAGGGGTGACACCTGAATCACACCAGAGACAAAAAGCTGCTGCCTCACAGTTTGGCAGGAGAAAGACTTCACAGACACACTGGAGTCACACGCTTGAGTCAGTCCCAACAACAAAACTATGACTCTGTTGTGTGACTGATAAGCCTGGGTGGGGGCCCAGCTTTGAGAATGACTAAACAAATTAAAAGGTAGAAGCTCCAAACAGAACCAAACTGTTTCATTTCCTTTTTTACTAAGTTTCTGTTGTTTCCCCCTCACACAATAAAAACCCCTTGCTAAGGTCAGGGGACTCCACCTCTTGCCTGAAAGTATTTTATGACAGTACAACCTGAGAGCAAAACTGGTCTTACTCCGTTCCATTCCTATTTTATAAATAATCCTTTTATATCAATACTTGCATGTTTATCAATATATATCACCTGAACTATTCCACGGTCTGGTCAGTCTGGTCATCAAAGAAAATCCTTAGTATTGACCTGCAGCTCTTATGGAGCCAGTTACAGTGTAAATGACCTCTACCAGACCACCCACAGGGGCAGTCATGCTGGTTTTCAGGGTCATGGGAACATTGGAACAGGATTACTAACATCTCTGTTACTTATTAGATTGTGATGCAATTTAATCTTTTCTAAATCTGCATCTATTTTCAATTTAGAATGTGGAGGGACGATTTAATCCCACTTTCATTGTTTTGTTTTGTTTTGTTCTGTTTTTTTTCCCCCTCCATCACAATATCTGGCTTTTGCACTGGAGGAAAAATTGCAGCCTAAATGTCTTCTATTATTCTCAGGTAGGAATCTGTGCCCGCTGCATTTAGATCTGTGCACAGAATACAAACAGTCTGAGATCAATAACAACAGTGCACGACAGCAAAATTGGGTTAAATTATTATTTGGGCGCGCAGAACACTCTCATTAAGTCAACAGAGGACGGCTTAGAGAACCTGGTTTGTTAATGTCAGTAGTACACCCAAAAACCCAACGTCCAGTAAGCAAAACAAGGTGAGAGCCACAATTTTTTGTCACTGGCTGTAATAGGCGAGGAATAACAAATTGCCTCAAACCAAGTTAAATAGGTGCTGTGACTAGAAACCCTCAGGCTGTGGGAATACAAAGAGGTAAAGATGGGGCATGGTTACTTTTCAATAGACTGTGAAACAAGCCTATAGTAATGTCTTCTCTGCAGGGGTTGGCTTTCAAACTTACAAATGAGCCCTTTCATGTTCCCAATTGCACAAGGAAAAACGTGCATCTCTGTCAGCATCATCAGAGGGGAGCTTGTCTCGAGTTTAGCATTTCTTTCATTTGGGGATTAGCGATTGCCGTCGGATTTCACCACATCCCAACATTTCATAGTGTTTGTTAACAAGAAGTAATAAGTGAAATATTACGTTTCACCGCCAGCAGAGTGTTGCCATGACAACAAGCCACTGATGTCACCGTGAAAGGGTGACTCTCATCAAGCTGCACTGCCTTCGGTATCCCAGAATCCTCCTCTTTTCTTCCAAGGCGGCCGCGGGCTCCCTTCCCCCAGGTATACACCTCCCCTTCTGCACCGAGAGGGAGAGAGGAAGGCACAGGTCACCGTTTCCTCAAATTCACATTGCACCCCAGGGATTCATTAATCCACACAAAATCTTTAACGGACAGCTCTCTCTCTCCTGACATGGCAGCATAATAGCTCTATCTCCGGGAAGCCAAAGCCGAACAAAGCCTTTTCCCAACAAAGAACACCTACAGGCATGGCCGGCACCGCCTGCCTTTCCCCCCAAGGGAGGCAATCATTGACACATTACGACATTTTACTGTTTGATCCTCAGCTATATTAAAGAAACAGACACATATTTGTTACCTATTTAACATGTCGTAAAAAAAAATTGAAATACAAAAGAATATCAAGTCTAAACTCCCCTCTAATACTCACCAGATCCAATAGCTAAGGAGAAGGCGTCTCCACAGGCAGCCATGGTGATTCCCTGTAGTCCGGGCACCAGGTACGGCACCCGGCTGCTGCGACGGGAGCTGCAGCCCATCTGCCCGTGCTGGTTACTGCCAAAGGTAAAACACTGACCCCTCTCTGGACGAGGGGTGGCACAGAACAACAAGATACATGAGCAATGCACAAGCTTCACTTTAAAGGTTTTAAAACATCAGTGCGATTGTGATAAGATTGTGAAAATAACTGTGGGATCTTGGTATAATTACTGTAAACAAATGAGAAAATGCTCAAGATGCCTGGTAGCCTCATTCTCGTGCCAGTGGTGGTGTTAGAGCCAGAGTTTCTCAAAATTAAGACCACATTTCCTGTTGCTTTCCATGCCTAAGAAGATGGTGCTAGCTTTGTTCTTTCTTCCTCCCTGGCATTGCTCTATGTGCCTTTGTTTTCACTACAGCTTCACTGCAGAGGAAGAAGAAGAAGATCCCTCGCTCATTCAACAATCCGGGGAATATTTCACCTGTAACAGCAACAGAGTGGGCCGTGCCGATGTCAGCATAAACAATCTTTTCCGTGTTCAGGGGGGCTGACTGGACAGGGGTAAAAGAATGGACCTCTTCCACCTGGTTTGCGGGATTTGGCTCCTCTCCGGCACTTATCTTATCCAGGCCAAGCTTGTTAAACCTGACCACAACAAATAACAACAAAACCCAGGTTCTTATAGCAGAGGCTGTTACAATTACATTTATTCCATTCTTTGTATTACGGTCTCTTAAGGGTAAAATAGATGTGGGTGAATGTCATGACTTAACAGGAAGTAGCTGAACCACAGGTATCTGAGCAATGCTGCCTCCACTCAGAGCTCAAATGAACCCTGCTTCTTACACTGAACTTAACTTCCTGTCCAAAGGCCTTTTGAGTGACAGATTAACAATGAGGACAAAGTGTTTCTCATGTTAAGAGAATGCTGCCTCACAGGATGGGAAGACAGAGAACGAAGCCATATCATCTCCTTTAATCTACCACCACCCACAGCAATGACAGGGTTTATCATGCAGGATTAAGGCAGATTTCACTGTGGTATTACAAGCTCTTTTTTTGGGAGGATGTCAATGAATACGAGATCACGTTCATGAAATGTATCCAACAAGCTGACAAAGATGAATTGGCATAATTTTGGATGGGAAAAGACGGGATATGTACCTGTTGCTTCCACATGCCAGGATTTTACACTGGGTGCTGATGATCATGGAGCAGTCGACTCCACACAGCACCTTCTGCGCCTCAAACTCTACAGGTACACACACCTGCTGAGGAGAGTTGTGGGAGTCTTGGGTGCCGAGCCCAAGGCGACCTTCCGGACAGAGGAACAGAAAGGACAGAAACTTAAACAATCGAGTTGTACACGAAGATATCGATCAAGCACTGACTGTCATAAATCATGAAAACTCAAAGAAAATACCAAGGTAGAAGATAAGTAGCTCATTTACCATTGTCTCCTCTCCCCCAGGCAAATACTTCACGTTCATTGGTTACAGCAAGAACATGGGAGGCGCCGCATGACACCTGAACCAGCTCGTATCCGAGCAGTGCCTCCACTATCTTAGGCTGGATACAAAAACAAAGAGAAGGACATGAAGCTGTAAATAACAGATATAGATCTATCATGGAAGGGAGAAAATGGCTCATTTCCATTAGTGAACATCTAGCTTACTGTATTTTTTTTACAGTAAGTCCTACATATTTTGCAATAAGTCCTCTCATATTGATATTGTCTGATATTGTATCATGTGCGTTCTATGTGCTTAATGTTGACAACTGATAGGCCAGAGACAAATTTACACGTATGGAAGGCAGAAAAAAAGGCAGAAACTGTGTGAAATGCACAACAGAGGACCTGTTTTCTATAAACACACAATATGCAAAATGTTTATAGCTAGGATAACCAAAGTCACTGTGTTGAAGTTAAGTTTCTTATCAAAACCAAAACTGCAGAGTTTGTGATGGTGAATTAACGGACACTGCATTGGAGTTTTAAATTGAATAGGATCCAGATGGAGGTATGACTTTAAATAACACAATTCATAAAATATTGTAAGCAGGAAACAATGGTCTAGCTTTGAAATTATGTAAATATGCATAAGTTTTTAATACATTTGGATATTTCTAAAACATTCTGATATTTTCATTTAAAGTGTAGACATTTACCTGTGTTACGTCATTGAAATTGCCATGTCCTAGGCAGCCATTGCTTCCACTTCCAAACGTCATGATAATGCCCCTGTCTGCAAATTGAAATAAAAAGAACGGATTAGAGGTCCTATTAGTTGGTGAGTGTAGGTGTATCCTTATGTGGACCAACAGAATGCTTATAATCCCTAACTAGGGAACGCTAATCTGCCTCAACATGGTGACAAGTGATGAAAGAGAGGCAACTGAGCTGAGAGAAAGGTCTTTTAATCCTGTGTTAGCTGCTTTGCAATGCTGGACTGATGACAGCCTTGTGAAGGCGAATGTGACAGACGATGTACTCCAAGAAAAGTCGACTTCCATAGTTACTGGCAAGTACAGTGATGATCAGTTTACAAGTGGATGCTGATTCATAGTATCTGAAAAGTCCAGTAGAACAGGTGACTTCGTACACACTTTTATATGTGGGTTCAATTCACTTGCTGTCTCAGTGTTTTATGACAGCGACGCAATGTGCTGCAGTGTGTGAGAGCAGAAAGAGAATAAACATTGATTTCCTATTGTGGAAGTCCCTGCTGGGCTGACTGGACATGAACGGTATCGATGGCTCTCCAAAGAGCGATGGCCCACCAACCTGTCATGCAGGTGGTAAAGAGATCACCACAGGACACGGACTTGATTGTGACTCCAGACTGACCCTCTAGGAAACGTGAAATGAACTGAGGCTGCATTTGCTCCACCACACCAGGCAGACTGGTCTCCCCAGAGCCTACTGATGGAGCCTAAATGAAAAGTAAATCATTATTAGCTGCCGGAGAGTGAAGAGATATTTGTGTTTGTGATCTAAACAAAGTAAGAATGCAACAGTGTGAAAGATGTGCTGATGAAACTAACTGCAAAAGTTAAAGGAACAATCCACACTTAAATACTCTTACACTGTTAGAGATCATCAATCTGAAACATTAAATTATTCCAAGAGTTATTTTGTGATAAAGTGCTCTAATTTTCTCATTTTATCTTAATTTTTTTGGTGTACCCACTTTCCCTCAACCTTCCTCATTTAATTCTATTTCAGTTAATGATTTTCCTACATTTCTAAGACAGCCTGGTGAGAAAAGGTGTGAATTTGTGTCTTTCAATCAAAGGTAGGCGTATGGATATATAAATATAACTACCTAACGAATGTGTGTGTCAAATGTGTATGATCAAAGTCATGTCCCTTACTGAAAGCACAACATTGTGGCTGCATTGCATTATGGTCTACTGAAGCCATGCTCACCGGATAAAATCTTATCTCCTCTTCTTCTATGATGAATTTCTTCTGTATTATTACTACGAATCAGTGCAAAGAAGCCCTTGTTCTTTGATTCTGAGGACTGAAGCTAAAACCTAATTTACTATTGATGTTTTAGAGAGCTGAAAATGTTCTGCTATCAAACTCATCTTTCAAACAACTGGGCACAGAAATGCAAAATGATACATCACCAATAGCTGTCATTTTGGCAATCCTCAAGTGTTTTAGGGTGGATATTTCCTTTAAGATGAAATAGTCGAAAGGAGCCATGCAAGAATATCACTGACAACATCTAGAGCTAAAGCAGAAAACTACAAGAGAGCACACACACACACACACACACACCTCCCAAGTAATAAGACGGCCCGACTTGGTGACCCCCATCTTCTGAGTGCGGCCCAGGGAAACCTGCAGCACCTCCGTGTTGAGCATGGGCAGTCGCAGAGGCGTTGAGATGCCACTGCCCCATGTATAGACCGAGGACAGGGGGAGCGAATGCAGCTTCCCTGTTCCTAAACCTACAGATCCATCTGGTTCAGTACAGGACAAAAAAATAGAGTTATAGTACCATGTTTTAAATTACAGTAAACCTGGTGCAGTTGATGTTTTTAATCAAATAATAGAATAATATATCAGACCTCTGGATCTGTTGCTAGGTACTCTCCCTCCTGGTCTACCATGAGGCCCAGATTGTACCGTGGACAGTGGTTTCTCAATTCTGGAAAAACAGCAGGAAATAGTAAATAGTAAAATGAATGTTGTTGATTTTTTCATAGGATGTAGAAAAGAAAAGCTAAGTGCATACAATAAAAAAAAGTTCACATCTTCTAATACATTTGACACCTGTCCATGCTTGGAGACGCTACCTTCGCATTTTGACATTGCCTATATCAGTGTAGAGATTAAGCAGCGGCCTGATGCATATGGGAAGAGCCATTATTTCATTGAGTTGAGGCCGTTTGGACGGGTCCAGGTTGAGCATGTTGAGGATGAGCTGTCGGAGTTCTGGGCTGTATCGGTCTGAAATTGGAGCGAATGTGCCGCTCATGATCTTCAGGACGAGGGCCGGAAGATTCTGAAAGATGGAGTGGAAGAGTTCTAAGATGGATAATAGAAAATTGGGCAATTGTAAATGCATGCATTTCTCATTTTACGCTTAAGGTAACACATGTTCCAGTTCTTATGCTGGCAAAAAGACTTCACTCTCCGTGTTAAAATCAATAGCCCCAGCAATCTGCTTCATGCTGTCACGTGGGACAATGTGGGAACTTTGAATTAAATATTTTGAGAAATCTTAAGAATTCAGCTCCCATGGGGTTTATAATGTAGCACCGATGGCTGTTAGGATGGTTCATTTTTTGCGTACCCTTTGATAAAAAATCTTCACAGCAATCCACGCAGCTATCTTTAATCTATTATACATTGCGTTACAGTGATAATACAGTGCTTCAAAGGCTAACATGAAAGGAAGAAGAACTGAATCACTATTCCTGTAATGATGAGGGACCATGTGAAACTGGAGTGACCATTTGAAAGCATTAGTAAAGAAAATGCTTTTCGTACCGCTGCCTCAAAGGCTCTCTTGAGGCTGGCGAGTTCATAGAGCACACAGCCCAGAGCCCAGATGTCGCTCTTCTGGTTGTAAGGCTTTCCCTCACACAGCTCCGGGGAGATGTAGCATGGGGTTCCAACCACCTGTGGAAAGAAAAAAAAAAAATACATTTGTGGTGGCACCATGCATGAGATACTGTGAATGGGAGAAATTTGAATTTTTGTGATTTGTTTTGTCATATATTGTGTTTTTTTTTTTCACTGCTTTACTGTGCTCTTGGACCACTCCTTACACTGGCACTGGAGGATTTGCAACCTGAAGCTACGCCAATGGAATAATATCACTATTGTTCAGTAACTCATGCAACTTCATCTAAAAAAATTCTAAACTATCTTTTTAAGATTCTTGACAAAAGGATATGCATGTAGTCAGAGTGAAACAAAGATGCAGGTCAACTCACTGTGTAAGCTTTGCTCTTGCTGACAAGGATTTTGGAGATTCCAAAGTCACCAATTTTGACTATCATCTGGTGCTTGTCGAGAAGAATATTCTGCGTCTTAAGGTCCCTATGCAAGATGAGTTTATTGTGCACATGGTAAAGAGCCAGCAAGATCTGCACAAAGAAGTGAAGGATGGTGTCCTCATCCAGCAGGGAGTTACAGCGCTTCTGTATGTAATCAGCCAAGGTTCCACCTGCGTGAAGTAACCACAAGAACAAATGATATAAGGTTCATCCTCTTATAGTATAACACAGAAGTTGCAGTTACCTAATCACACCTTCCCTGGAACACCGCCAAGGGGACTCATACATGAGGTCCTCTCATATTTAGGCTTGACACAAGACCAACAATGAACCTGCATGCCCCCTGCATAAAACCCTGGGAAAATGTATGGCTGTGTGCTGTATTAACTGTTATATAATGAATAATAAGGGGGTAATGTAATGACATATTATTATAGTAATTACCTGGTGCATATTCCATAGCTATCATGAGGGCTTTGTCTTCCAGGAAGTTCTCATAGTATTCTATGATATTTGGGTGGTTGAGCAGTTTCAGCACCTGACACTCATTCTGAGCTGCCAGCCGCTCGTCCCGTGACATCTGCTCCACTGGGATCTCCTTCAGGATCACAAAGGCCCCATCACTGCGACGCCGGCACAGGTGGACTATCCTGTAAGGGAATATCAATACAACAATAATAATAATAATAAAATAATAAATAAATAAATCAAGTACAGAATATTGTTCTGAATAAGCAATGTTCCAGGGTCCTTTGTGGTAGTTTATGTTTAACGTTGTAAAGCTTTGTGATGTTTTTTAGTATTATCAATGATAATACCATCTTTAAAATTTTATCCGTGCTAAAGATAAGATGTAAACAAAGTATAACCAGTGAAAGGAAAATAAAAACGATACTCAATGCAACAATAAAATATTTGTGACCACTAATGTACATGAACGTATAAGTGACCACTGGTATTTTAGATAAAGCAGTGGCAACAGCATTAGCCCCCTTAAATCTAGCTTTGCTGTTCTGCATCTGCAATAACGTTACTTAGAAAACAAATACATGTCCAAGAAAACCCTAAAGGCTATTTCACCCCGAAGACCCTGTAGTGACTCTGGAGAGAAAATCAAAGCAACGTAATTTTCGTTTTGTAATTAAAGTGTGTCGACGCGGTCACTTTCTATGCTTGTAATACTTTAGAGGGCGGCGCACATACAAATGTCTTGACGCATCACTTCAGCCCAATTTTGGGAAGAGCAGAGCGAGTTTTTTCTTCTCTTTCATGAACTTGACAGCACGGTGTTAAGTGTGTATACTATTAAATGAATGTTGTGCATGTAACATAACAATTACAAAGTAAAAAAAAAACTTCGGGTTTACCCAAAGGCTCCTCTTCCAACCACTTTGATTTTCTCATACTTCTCCATCGATGCGGTCAAACGTTTCCGCCGTCTCCAGGCAACACTTCCCTCCTCCTATAGGAACAAACTAGGGACAAAACAGTGTTTGCAAAACGCGTTTTCCCATTTGAAACGCTGTAACTTATGCAGTAGGGAAAATAATTGCCTCTCTCAGACTGTGGTAAGTGCTCTACTTAAAAGTTGTTGTCGGTGGTACCAAAACTACTCAACTCCTTAATACAAGAGTGCACCATCTAACATAAAAGCCTTGCATTTATAATCATACTCAGGTAAAAGTATAGCAATAGCCTAGTGGCTGTAAATGGACCTAGGCCTAATTATGAACAGTAAAAGCCATCGGTTCAATGGTTCCTCTCTGTCTGCTACATCACTGAAAAGCTGTGAGAAGAATATATTGTTACTCTAAGTACTCAATCTATTTTTGGCTATAGTTTAGACTCATTGTGCCTGTTCTATCATTTGTATGGAAAAGCTTAATCTGCAAAGTAAATATGAAATGTAGAGCAGACACAGAATAATGTCTCAGAAAATCGTTCCAGTGCCAGTTTCCACCTCTTGTCATTCTACAAAAACTCAGAACTTTAGACAGTTTTACTCATTGCTTTCAGTCAGAGAGAGAGAGAGAGAGAGAGAGAGAGAGAGAGAGAGAGAGTATGAAATCGAGCATCAAAACAAAGTCAAGTGCTACTCATGATGCAATCAAAAGTTCAGTTGGCAAATTATATGGAATTAAATTACTTTGAAGAGAGCACTCTCTCAGAACTCAATCTGATCATAATCTTGAGACAGAAAGAGGGAAGCATCACAAATCCTGGTTGTCACAAGGACAGAAGCTGTGTAAACAGTGTGATCTACACAGAAACAAACATCGGAAAATGCTAATAATGATCAAACATTTTCAATAAATACAACATTTTAATACCAGATTTGGTATCTGCTAAGTTGTTTCTGCCAGATAGAGAACTCTCTGAACTGGCAAAGTTATTACACATAGCTATATGGTTCATTTGAGTGTTTGCATTATTGTTTACATGCATATATTATTGTAAACTACTGTTTGCACTCTGCATGTATACAGAAATATTACAGAGATAATAATTCTGCATATAGTTGTAGATCACATGTCTATATGTGTATAAATACATGTATATATTTTCAAATTTTCTTTTACACTGTATTTATTCACCCTGCTCACACTCCCAGTGCTTTGACAAAACAACTTTATCTGCTCATGCCAATAAAGCCAAGTTCAGCTGAACTGGGGAGAGAGAGAGAGAGAGACTGAATTGAAATATGGAAACGGGCCGCTAGATAGATGGAGACAGTGAGGAAGGCAGAGAGTGACAGATGATTACCAGAGTTTGCAGACCTGGGACTGCAGGTAGACTTGTGTCTAGACGCCTGGTGATTATGAAGCGCCTTCCTCTGGTCTCAGATAAGCAGGAAGGGGGCTGCATGACTACTGTTTCCCCTTTCTGCCCCGATGGAGATAATAATGCTTTGTGCTCTAACAAAGCCTGGTCTGTGTTGTGCTGAAGTAGCTACACTATTATCCCCCAACTGAAATAATGACATATCAGCACAAACAGTTAACGCCATATAATTGAACTAATACGTTTTCTCTACAGTTTGCAGTATCTTGATGAAGAAAGGTGGAAAGGAGTGGAAGACAAATATAGGACTTCTCAATGCCTAACTTAAATAAACTTAGTCACTGAGATGGTATGTTCTTTGTTCTCTCAGGGATATACTGTTTCACTGAAAGAGGACTTTAAAGAGTGTTACACGTGCACAATATATCATGCTCCTCAGACCAGCTAAGTGACATATTTGGCTTTTTATCTGACATCTTCAGGCAGTATTGGTTCTGTCTGTGGATGCAACACTCAGTGTCCAGGAATGCACCATGTGTGTCTGCAGGTAGCTCAGTGAAACTGTTGATAAACCCTTGGTATGCACCTGTCAGTGAGAAGAGCCCGAGCAGCTCTACTTGCCATAAATCTGAGATTTCCCAAGAGATGTTTCACGAAATAAAGGAAACAGGTGAACTTCTCCCATCACAATGTTGTTTTCAGCTCTTTTTCTTGTCTGTCTGCCTGATTGTCAGAAAAGAAATGAAGTCCAATTAGTAAATGCACTTTTACTGAGGTGTTAGTCCCATACAATGTGTGTTAATCACCATATGTGTCCACCGCCATGGAGCACCAGCATGAAGAGCTATTCTATGAATTTTATCAGATTTTTTTTTTATGGACTGCTAGAAATTAATTTTAGCATTTTAATACTATGTCATAAGGTAAGGCAGTCATAGATCACAATAGACACAGTGATAGATAGATAGATAGATAGATATTGACAATATATGCAGTTGTAGAGCTTAATGGTGCATTTATTATAGCAGAAATTTCTACTTTTTTCTACGGGCCATAATGCAATGTTGCCTTGTTACTACCAGGGAAGTAAATTAAATCTCCCCCCCTCCCTCGACCAGGACAGACCTATTTTTGTTTGGCTATTTACAACGCACTGGCTGGAAATCAATTAACCCCCAGCTTTCCCCTTTATTGGCCGTTCAAAGTCTCCACAGAAGCCTTTTGTCACCGACCCTCGGGGGAAAAGAAATTCACCCTGTGATCAATACAATTCATGAGTGCTGAGCCAGCCCGGCACAAAGATTTCTGCCAAACACTTCATATGATATCGGGGCGCAATACAGCATCTCTCCTATTTGCTATGACCTGGCAACAATACAGAACCTCAACAGCAACTACAAAGCTGTTAAGGCTGTTTGCTTCTGCTGCCAAAACATAAAAAACAAAAATCCTGCAGTGTTTTCTCCCACAGTCTAGAGCTGTTAGGAATTGAAGATTGCAATTTCTGATGACCGTGTTGCTTCCTGGCCCAGATATTTGGGATATATGTTGCACTGGAGGTGGGCCGACTGCATTCGTAGGTTTCGGTGATTAAAACCAATGAGAAATCCACCAGAACAAAAGCTCAGCTCCTCAGCCTCTCACACCATGACAAAAGAATGTTGTTGAGGCAACCAGGAAACACAAACCCTAGCATTAAGTTTCATCTTCCTCTGTAATTGCAAGGTATTTTGTTACCAAGGGCTCCCTGTATTCAGTGGATATATGCTCATTATAAGTTTCATCTTTCATATAAGTTGCATCCTCGGTAGCAGCAGGGAGAAGGAGCAATAGGTCTATTGATTGGGCCTGAAATGCAGCACTGCAGTAGTGTATATTATATAGAATTGCGCGGACCTACTACTAATGGCACATAATGATCCACAAACTCAATCTTTCTAGTGTCTGGTAATCAATATATAAATGTACATGCACTTTGGAGAAATCAGTTGGGATAAGTAATAATAAATAATAAATAAATTAAAAGCAAAATCAGACGAGGTCGTCCTCACTGGACTGTTGTGGAATCACAGTGCAACCTTACCCATCACAGGGAATTTTCTAGTACATCTCAGCACTCAAAGAGGTGGGCCTTCCTTTTGTTATTTGCATTAAGCGCCCCCAAGTGGTCAAACAGTGAACTGCGAGCCACTGAGCTGAAAAACAGAACCTCTGATTGAATCAGTGGCTCTTCACATTAGGATTTGCTGTCATCTGGTGGTCCGTTTTTATATTTTATACTGTGGATGTTGACACATTTCTGAGACTTAAGAGGGAGATTTGTGCCTATCAACATGTGACTGTAGTGACAATGACTACAAAGAAAAACAAAAGGATATATATACATATTTTAGTTATGATAAGCACTCCTTGCTTTTCATAACTGTGAAAAAAGCATATATTATTACATTTTGGAAAGAAAGAAAAAGAAAGAAAGAAAGAAATGCTCAAAAGTAATAGTAGCTTGAATGCACTACAGAAGTTTTGAGTAGAATTGAGCAGCATTGAGGTAAACCAAACCTCAGTGGTTGCAAGATAATGTGGTGAAAGTGTTAAGTTAAAATTTTAATTCAAATTCAAACAAGCTATACTGACATTGCCAAAGCCATATAGCAAAATATTACAGTGTGTCCGAACAATGAACATGTAACAATGTATTGCAATGCAATATAACAATATCCTTCTCACTAGCATAGAAACATTATCTGCATCACTGCAAAGTTTGTGCAGTGTGTGTGTGTATGTGTTGACATCTCACACACACAACTAGGCTTGGCAGCAGTGATAATGAAGGCTGTGCAGGTGGTAATGGGAGTAAGTGTGCGGGATCTTAGCTGTTGCCAAGATGATTTCTCTCCCTCCTCGCTTCCCCTTCCCCTTTCCCCCACCGGGCTGCAGAGGCCAGCTGCAGGGACTGAGCGCTGTGTTTATGGAAACAAAAAAAAAAAGTTATGGATTGGCCGCTTCTTCCCTCTGAGAAAGAGGGCGTTGGAGGTA
This sequence comes from Holocentrus rufus, assembly GCA_900302615.1. NCBI lineage: Eukaryota > Metazoa > Chordata > Actinopteri > Holocentriformes > Holocentridae > Holocentrus > Holocentrus rufus. Next base: position 35,484 of record OMLF01027459.1, read on the forward strand.
GAGTTTCTGTCTCACATATTAGTTTCAGTCTCTGTTAAACAAGACTTGCGGCTATGAGCAAGGAAGTTCAACAAAAAAAATAAACTTAGGGGGAAAAAAATTTGAATGTGCTGAACCCAGCAGCTGCAAACTTTTCATCATCAACTTGATACGGCTGACCTGCTAACCTGAAATCAGATTTTAGCACCACTGTTTACAATTTGTAGTCGTCAGTAAGAAGAGACCGCCGCTGCCCCTCCTTGTTTCTCTGGTTTTCTTAAGTCAGGCCACCACCCACACCGCTCCCTCTCCACCACTCCCCCTTCACTCCGCTCGCAGACGCAGTCAGGCAGGCTGAGCAGCAGCACACTACAAGGGGCAGGGGAAGACAAACACAGTCGCACTGGAATGAGCTCTTACAGGGATCCCCTACAAGCCTTCCTATTTAGGCTCAGGAAGTTGAAAACGTGAGGAGAGGCAACATCTGTTGGAAATCAGTTGTGTGGAGGGGAGCCGTAAAACTGTTGGGGGGGAGAGACAAGCTCCAGCAGATCTCTCTTCACAGACTCCTGGATCTGCCCGGAGGAGAACACTCCCATCACACATATCTGTCAGCGGACCGTAGAAAACCGAGGGGAGACGTGGACAGAAGTGTGGAAAAAGTCAACAGGGTAGAGAGAAGAGGCGGGAGAGGCAGAAGACAAGAGCGAGCGTGCAATTGAGAAGAAAAGGGGGGAGGAGAGGATGGAGGCCCTGCTTCCTGTACTGCAGAGTCACCCAGGCCCCTCAGTTCTGGTGTGCTCTCTCTTTTTCAGGGTGGCACACCGGCTGATTCAAAATCTGCCCTTGCCCAAAGTGGTGAAACAGGATGACTTCCGCTCCTGGAAGTGGAGGAACCTCTCCGTGTCCCTGATTCATTCGCTTATCACTGGGACATGGGCCATGACCTGGTAAGTCTCCACACTGGAAGACCATTGTTCATTCACTGTGGATCCACATGATGTGTTATGCAGAGGGGGTGTGGAGCAGTGACAGTCTGTGGCAGCCAGGCAGAGGAGAAGAAGAGCATGCTCAGACAGGGTCAGGGATGGGGGAGACAATGGCATTTTTAAGTGGGAAGGAAGGGAAATACCACGGCCTGATCCATGCAAAGCTCTCAGTTCCAAGCATGTACTTGTTGAGCTCTTTGCAAGGATGGTTTGTGTTGTTTTAGGCACTGAAAGTGTCAAAGAAATCTCTTAGCAGTTGCGGTTAAACCTCACCTCTGAGCCACAATCTTTGTCCTTCAAACAGGAATCTGGAACGATTAACAGGAAAAACCTGCTGGTTAGAGGATCGTTGTGAAAGTGGCATGAGAGATGATTTTTATAGGGCGGGGACAATGCTGCTGACTCATGTTTAAAGTTTGAAAAATGGAGGGGAAAAGTTTAATTTCACCCCAGCATTGATGTACTACTTTTCAGACACTATTTAACTATTTTGGCCTCTTCTGTGCAATCACATGCATGAGCAACAAGTTGAACAGAGGTGAGGGGCGTGGGTGACTTGATTGAAAAAAAAAAATTGTTTTGCTGCTATAACGAGGCAACAAGGCAAAAGGAGCAGGTTACTGATTGACATGCATTCATTTGCTGTATATTTATTCAGGGAGGGGACAAACAGAGTTATCTTTTGTTGAGGTGTGCCCTTTTACAAGAGAACTGTATAAAGTGACAAAGAATAATACAACAAAGTACAAAACTTTTGTATCAATAGTAGATATATTGGTAACACTAGGAGTTGATATTATATAGTAAGCAGATACTTAGAAAATCGATATAAAAATGATGAAAATACAAAAATAGTAATAAAATAAAGCAAAACAAAAAGTCATGGCAATGCTACTGTAGCTACTATAAAGATAGTTGGTCAGGGGTTTAAGAATCCGTAATACTTGATAGTAATGTCTCTGCTAAGTCAGGCTTTTCTCTCCAGGAGTGAGCCCATGTATGTCTGAGTGAGGGGGAATACAGACCCCACTATCGATAACATGTGTCCCTCTCCAGTGTGGTGGTTTGGCCCGAGACGCTGCAAAACATCCACTCTTACTACACCCCTGTCTCCTACCTGCTCATCTGCTTCTCCACAGGTCAGTGAACGCATCGCGACAAAGAATGACAAATAACTTGCAATGTAGCATGAAAAGATCAGTTTTGAGGCATAGAGTAAGAATGTGTGAAATTGTTTTTGTTTGTGGTGTAAATTGCTGTGGAACAATTTGTTTATTCAATGAAGCTGAAGTCAGTGGAGTAAAATCATGAGCCTTGTGGAGTGACAGGGGATTAAAGGAGATCAAAGAGCTTCAGGCACACTACGGAAACGTGTGGAATGATGTCATCCTTTATTAGAGCGTTAGATTGCTCTGCAGAGAAACACCGCCACCCTCCAGCCGCTGCCTTTCAGAGGGCGAACAAACGTCTCACCTGATCCACAGAATAGGGGAATGGGCGGCACCTCTAAATCACCATGGGCACCGAGGCTAATCCCCTAAAGACTCGGTGGTCTGGTTTGAATGAGCTGAGCCAACTGTAGGTGTCAGATGTTACGGAGTCCCCCCTGCATTTGTGAGTCACCATGAAGACGCAAATCTGTGGAGATCTACCCTGACAACCACAAACAAGTATTAGTTCCTCGGAGGCAAACCACACCAGATACTGGAGTTCATACTCTTTTACATAGTGGCTGCTTATCTGTCTAGCTATTCACAGCATACCAGCCATTCGAGGGCACAAAAGGACTCTTAGTCACTTGAATACCTCAAGCTTAATGAGGCCTACACAGAAAGCTAACCATGGTTATATAGTGAGCTGTTTAGTTGGCATCTTCTAAAAATAATGACAGAAGAGGCATTTAATCCTATGCTCACTGCTGAGTGAGATCAGTTCCATAAATATGGGCTCTCATAGTGTGTTGATGGCCCTTGTTAAAAGTGCTACAGTACAAGAGGTGCAGGGGCATGATATATTACAATGCACTGTGTATTCATTACAGCCCTGTGCATGCTTTTGCAGAGTTAGCACAGGGAAGACTTTGCAAAGTTGGTGCATGTTGGTGTAAATGGTGTATGAACAGTTAACAAAAGCTTTCGAACACATAGTGGTACATATAAGGATATCATTTACACTTATAAACATGTTTTAAATAGCAATAATAATTCAGGATTTTGCCTGCCAAGCAACGCTCTCAAAAAAACAAACTGTGAATTCACTGTTTATAAATATTAATATTGTTAATATCATGTGCTGTCCATTGTTATACTGTGTAAGAAAACATTTGTTGTCTGTTTAAACACTATTTATAAGTGCTTGGGGGTTGGGAGGGTGTTAGTGGTAGTGTAATTCAGTCTGTCAACAAAAGTAAACTGGAAAGTCATGTGTTAATATTCAAATCTTTGTCAAACTACAACATGACAAAGACTGTAAACTTTCCCTTTGCATGTGAAATTATGTTTTCACAAGTGCAACATATATTCTTAACATATGTAATGGCAGGTGTCATCATGCAAAAAAAGTCACATGAAATGTTCACACCTGAAGTAAATAGTGTTACATGTGATGTCAGAATGCAACATCACAAAAATATTCTCATATGAAAGCCAACATGTGACCAAAAGCACGCGTGCTTTGAATTCAAATGTGGGCTTTTCACCTTTTTTAAGGAAAGCATCAGGTTTTTCTGTGTAACCCAGACAGCTCACCCTGCAGTGCTCATGTCAGTGACAAACACAAAAGTTAACCTTTTTTGTCCCTCCTCACAGGGTACTTTGTGCAGGATGCAGGTGACATTATCCTGACTGGATATGCAAAAGGATCGTGGGAATTCTTACTTCACCATGCACTGGTGAGACAACTTACCTGCAGCCGTGTTTTCTTTTGAATAGTACGGTCGTCACATTCCAGGTTCAGATAACATATCACAGCTAGTATGTTCAGCTAAGCCACTTAGCGGCTGTACAACACAGAATCTGATGAAGGTGAGCGTGTTTCATGAGTTTGTGCGTGTGTGTGTGTGTGTGTGTGTGTAAATTATAGAGAGAAATAAGGTAGAAAGGAAGAAAAAGATGTGTTGGCAGAGGGAAAGGAAAACAATGTAAATATGGATGAAAGTTTTGTTTTTCAATGTCACCAAATACAGGAGGAGAATTTTGAGAGAAAAAATAAATAAGTTTTGGCAATTGTAAGAAATGTAGGCCTTCCCCATCCCCACAATATGGTGTATTGCTATACATTGACTGCATTCTTGAACTGCTTTCATATGCTACTCTACTCAAACATGCTATTGCTATTATGATATTTGCAAAATGTTCTTGTTTATTATCTACTATTTGCAAACGACTTATTAGATTATTTGACTTTTGCAATTGCTGTGGCAACTTAGACCCTTTCTCTGGAGAGAGAGAGAGAGAGAGAGAGAGAGAGAGAGAGAGAGAGAGAGGGACTAACTGACTATGATAAGGAAATAACAGACTGTTTGTGTGGCCTGAATTGAGCTAGATGCAGCGCTTGGTGCTACTGTGCAGAGCATCATTGTCTCTTTAGATCAACTGGCAAAAACAACAACAAATAACTTTTTATCCAGAGAGTTCCGCATCTTTGGAGTATAATAATGCATCACACATCTATAAGTAATAACACAGCCAATATATCATTTTCAATGCTTTCTTCAACTGTTTAGTAACCTGAGAGTTCTACTAACCCACCCGTCTCTCTCTCTCTCTCTCTCTCTCTCTCTCTCTCTGCAGGTGATCTGGTGTTTCCTGTATGCCCTCTACACACAGTTGTACGTGGCTGGTGCTGTCATAGCTCTGTTTGTGGAGGTCAACAGTGTCACCCTGCACCTGAGGCTGCTGTTAAAGCTGGCAGGGGAGCAGTCTTCTACCATGTACCACATCAACAAACTGTTAAACCTCTTCACCTACGTTACGTTCCGTCTGAGCGCTCAGTTCTACCTCACCTGGTACATTGTGCACAATTACTCCTGGCTGGAGCACGGTGGGTACTTCCTCACTACCATGATGGTGATGAATATCATGATCCTGATTTATTTCTACCGTCTGCTGCGTGCAGACTTCTTCCCACGGAAAAAGAGCTTCGTGGGACAGAATGGGACGCACAACAACAACTCCAAAAAGTTTCTCACTGATTGATTGTGAAAGGTTTATGTCACTGAGACATTGGGCCATAGCTCTTGCTAAATTTCGTAGTTGTTTTTACCTTTCGTCCTTTCAAGCCATTATTGACACTTCTTCTCATGCCAGCAGTTTCCATTGTTGTGTTGTGTCACATTGCCAAAAAACAAGTGGCTCACAACAGGCTGAACAAGGTACAACCTTGCGCTGCGTTCGAGAGACGTTGGAAATTCAGAAATTCCGGTTTTCCCCTCTAAGAAAAAGCAGAACGGCTCTTCACGTTTGACTCGTTCATAGCCCTCGAGATACACTCAAAAACACTTTTCAGCATCACATGACCATAAATTCCATCAAAACACCCGCGTGATAAGTAGTGAAACCTATTCATTAGAAACGAATAGCTGTACTTACAGTTTCTAACATTCTCTGCTGCTATCTGGCTAACACTGCCATTGACATAAAACAAGCTTTTGCATGAGGAACAATATTTGATGTCGGGAATATTTAATTTTGTGGGTCTCCATTTTTCTCTCCTGGTCATATGTTCAAACATAGCAGGAGATGTAGATATGCCCTCTTTCTATATGATGCCCACTGTGGCTGAAGAGAAACTGGGCTGTGACTTTACTGATCGTTAGACACAGGCTGTCTGGGACCATTCAACACACACACACACACACACACACACTGGTGCAGGACAATTTAACACTTGTAGTACTCATATTGCATTTTGCAGTGGAATCTGATCTTATTTGTCACAACCATAAGTGCAAACTGAGCTGGATCATGTGGTTTCATTTGCCATATGAGTGTCTCATCCTTTAGGGAAGTCAAGGATAAGAATCTAAGAATCTCTTCATAACTTTGCACAATCAATATATTTAATTCTACAGCAACGGTAGTCAATCTGGAGTAACAGAGGAGCCAAAATTAGATAACCAACACATAATGACAAAATGGTGCATTTAAAAGACAGTAGGTACTTTTTTTTTTGCTTGGTTTACAATTGATGGCACTGTTACTGAACAAATCCCCTGTATTTTCAAGATATTGAGTGATAAACATCAGGTGAAAGAATTTTATTTTCCCTTTCTTTTCTTTTTTTGGGGGGTCCGAGGTGGGGTGGGGGTTCAGAAATGGATATATGACTTTTTTTAAATTAATCTCTTTAACTGTTCAATTGTACGTTTTTGATACATTTCAAAAGACAATGCATGTGTACAGTTGGCCCTCGCCTCCTAATCATTCCATAACGACAGCGTAAGTTAAAACCTGACAGTGCATTTCAGTTCTTTTATTTTCGTTTCAATGGAGGCCAAGAAAATCACAACAGACATGGACAGATTGCAAACGTGTCTGGCAACATGTCCCAGTGCCTTTTTCACCACAGTGCCTTTCAAAATCAGAACTAAGTTGACAGACTAGCAAGAACTCACTAGATCAGCTGTGCATAATATGTGTACGACCTTGTAAGAGATGAGCTATTGCCAAGCGTTTTTTTTTTCTATTGAGAGAAATATACATTTATTTGACCATGACTTCAATAATGTCTGAGGAATCTTGTATCTTGAAGTGAAAAGTCATTAGTTTTTTCAGAAGCTTTGTATTTTGGATTGTTGAGTGACCATGAATAAAGAAATATGATGAATCTTTGAGCTGTTTATGTGTGAATGGATAAGATGAAAATGAGTAAATGAGTAAATGAGATGAAGTATTTGAGGAGGCTAATAGTATTACTATGACTTTGACTTTTGAGCTGGGGGAAAAAATCTATGAATATACATGCTCTCTCTCTCTCTCTCTCTCTCTCTCTCTCTGTCTCTCTCTCTCTCTCTCTCACACACACACACACACACACACACACGCACGCACACACATTTTTTTGTTACAGCATAGTTTAACAAGAAGAGGCTTATGGCGCCCTCTCTGGTCCAAACATTTAACAGAGCAACAAATGAACATATGAACATAGATA
>OMLF01027460.1:9924-20566 GCA_900302615.1 Holocentrus rufus
CCTCAACTAAAAATGTATAAATATCTTTTCACAGTACAAAGTGAAAAAGGGGAAAGTAATAAAAGACTTAAAAAAATATAAAAAATGTGTATATAAATATATATAGATATTATTAAAAAAACAAAATCTAAAGTCAATTACAGTCAAAACAACTCATGGGTCAAAGCAGTATCAATAAAGGAAATTTCATTTAGCTTTCAGACAGTTGACGGTGCATGAAAGGATTGTGGATTGCTTCACTTTTCAATCACTTCTCATTTTGCAAAATCAAATCGATTGGTTCTTCAGTTTTCATCTGTGTGGACTACGACAAAGGATGATTGTGGACCCTGAGGCTACACCAGTTGGGAACCACTGGGCTAAAATGATGACCAGGTGACTGTTATGATGACTGCTGCTGCATGCTAATAGGTGGGGGTGTAAATGAGCTGCTTGCCTGTGAAGGGTGGACTGCACTGGCAGGTGTAGCTGTTGACTCCATCGATACAGGCAGCTTGGTTCTGACAGGGCCCCGAGGCACACTCATCTATGTTCCTCTCACAGTTCACACCTGATGAGAGAGCGGGGGTGATTTTTGTTTTTTGTCAAATAGCTTGTGACAACACTGTGAAAAGGGCTGCGTACGTTCTTTATTAATAATACCTGTGAATCCAGGACGGCACTGGCAAGTGTAGCCGTTATGACGGTCCACACAGCTGCCGCCATTTTGGCACGGACTGGACTGACACTCGTCCTTTTCCTGTTCACAGTGCTGCCCTACCCAGCCTGCAGCACACTTACAAATGTACCTAGAGAGAGAGAAGGGCGAAGAAGAGTTACAAAAGCTCAAAATAATCAGTGATATGTATACCTTAACTGTAATTTTAAAAATGTCTACATGAGGACAGATCGGTATCGGGACACCAGACTTCAGAGTAATACTGTGAGAGAAAGTGTACCCGTTTTGTTGTTCCACACACTCTCCGTGCACACAAGGCTGGGGCGCACAGTGGTCGGTCCCAGAGTGACACAGAGGACCGTGGGTGCCGGGGGGGCACTGGCAGAGGAAACCGTTGACTTTGTCCACACACGTTCCTCTGCTCATACATGGGTTTGAGTTACATTCATCTATCTCCACATCGCATTTAGTCCCTACGAGAGAGCGATTCAGAGGGAATGGGCTTAGTTGTCACAGCATCCAAATTCTATGCAGGTATAGTCTTACATTATTTAGTTATTTACTTATATAAATAAATATACAACAATATAATCTTCAGTAATTACATTTTAGTAAAATGTTTGAATTGTATTCTGTTTCTGCTCTGGTACATGGTAAAGCATACCTGTGTATCCTGGGTCACACACACATTTAAACTCATTGATGCCATCCTGACACTCTCCATTCTGACAGGGGTTGCTGGCACAGTCATCCTGATTGATCTCACAGTTCACCCCTGGAAAGAAAAAAAAAATCCACTTTTCTGTGCACTGACATTTTCTCGCATTACATAATGTTCTCTGAGATTTAAATTAACACACCATGTCATGTCCCTTTTACTTTAAATTAGATGAGTGGCGAGTGCAGTGAGGGTGCAGCTGCCCCAAAGATGTTACAACATGTGCTGGAAAATCCTTCTACCACCAGGGGGAGTAAGACACCATGAGAGTCCAGAGGAGGAGCAGAAGTGAGAAAATGCAGAAAGAAAACCAGAGACAGAACCGAAATGCAGCAAAGGCCTGCTATGAATATGACTAGAAACAGAATCAGGGGGAAGACATGGGGTTAGAAAACAAAAGAGCTATTTTTAAAATCAGAGGCAGTTTGGTTTGGCATTTGAGAGAGAGAGAGAGAGAGAGAGAGAGAGAGAGAAGGAAAGAGAGAGAGAGACAGAGATAGGTAGACAGAGAGAGACACAGACAGAAAGAGAGAAACAGACAAGACAGAAAGAGAACAAGAGACCTCAGGGGGAAGTGGTTGCGCGAGACCTGAAAGTGAGACCCGACTAAGTGACCTAAGCTGACTCCAGGGTGCAGCCCGGACTCCAGTACCAGCTTTCAGGGAGGTACTGAGGTCCTAATCCTCAGAGCAGCGTGCAGGGTAGCACCAGCCAACCCAGCCTTATGACTCTTATGACACACACACAGACACACACACACACACACACACACACACACACAGACAGCGTGCTCTGCTCTGCAAATTAAGCCGACAGCTATACAGGAAGTCCTCATTGTTGGGGGTGGGGGTCTTTCCATTCCATTCAAGCTGTTCCCTCCAATGCAAAACTTTCAAGAGTGAATCACACTAAATCTCTCAGGAGCACATGAATGAGACCTTGGCTACAACTAGTACCTGGCAAACAGATGGCCAAGAATGACTCACAGATTTAAATATTTTCATACTATAACTCCTCGTGCTGCACAGGCCACGGTTTCTGTGGTATATTAGCTGCTTACCAGTCGTTCCTGGCAGACAGTTACACTGGTAGGCGTTGACCAGGTCGATGCAGCGGCCTCGGTTCTGACAGGGGTTGCTGTGGCACTCCTGGACCTGGATGTTACAGATGCTGCCTGTGTATCCTGGGTGGCACTCACAGGAGAAGGTGGCGATACCATCCTTACACACACCGTGGTGGCATGGCTCCGGCACGCAGTCATTGATGTTTTCTTCACAAAGGAGGCCGGTGAAGCCTGGGGGAGGGGGAAGGAGCGATAGCGATGATGAAGATTACATTTCTACGTAGAGGAAGGATAAAGCCGAGCACATCTTGTCTCTACTGTATCGTGTATCTATTTCAGATAAGTTTCTGGGTCAAACAGGTCATGGGGTTGAAAATGTTCACAGCATTGCAGCAGTGCTCCAGATTAGAATCAGCAGCTCATCGCTATCACTTAAACTCAACGTATGTGGAGGAGCAATGTTTGGCGCTGGTACCTTCAGCACAGTCACACTCGTATCCATTGGGACGGTCGATGCACTTGGCCCCATTCAAACAGGGCGTGCTGGAACACTCATCAATGTCTATGTGGCACATTTTGCCGCTGAAGCCTGAAAACAAAAAAAAGTGGATATAACAAAAGATCCATCAATGTGTTCACTGGACTCAATAACAAAAGATATTTAAGTTTCACCACACTTCTTTTATTCAACCACCGAAATGTGAGAAAAGTACTGAGAGAAACATAAACAGCTATTTGTACCAACCTGCCGGGCACTCGCAGACAAATGTGTGGACCTGGTCTACACATTTCCCCTGGTTCAGACAAGGTGAGCTGAGACACTCATCTACTTCAATCTCACAGTGAGTCCCCTCAAATCCTGGATGCAGGGAAAGAAAAAGGATCTTATTAAAAAAACTCTTCTTTTCTCCAAAGTTCTTTTTCATTTCACTTCAGGCTTCTTAAGACGTAATAATGTTACACTTATTGTGGGATGATCTGCACGAGAATGTGTTCAAAAAGTCTAAAATGTTTAGCTTCTTGTGATTTCTCAAGAAGTGTACCAGGCATGCAGATGCAGGAATAGTCTCCGATGCGATCCAGACAGGTGCCGTCGTTCTGGCAGGGGTTAGAGGCACACTCGTTGACGTCTTGTTCACAGCGGGGCCCAGCATAGCCTCTGACACAGTTACAGGTGAAGGAGCCATCAGTGTTCACACACTGACCACCGTGCTCACAGGGGTTGGTACCTGAAAAGAGGAAACGAGGACGGTTTCAATGTCGAAGAAAGAAGAGAGGAAAAGAAAACAAAACAGAAGAACGGCAAAAAAGCAGCACTGTAGAGGTAAAGAGAAGTGGCATTCGTTCTCACCAATGCTGCATTCGTCTCTGTCGATGTTGCAGGTGCTGCCGACGTAGCCGGCTGGGCAGTTACAGTTGAACATGCCGTTGATGGGGTTGGTGTCACACTGAGAGCCCTCTCTACAGGGGTTACTGATGCAGGCGTCGTCTATATGGCACAGCAAACCTGTAACGGAGCAGCAAAGGACTAAATAAATGAAGCTTTCACACATCCAGGTTCAAAGAATTTCTGTCTGTTTTTTGTCCTCTGGGAAAAGACACTTTACATCCATTTCCATGACATGGATGAAGCCCAGTTGACAGCACAAAAACTCAATGGACAGATGTTTATTCACAGGCAAAGTTTAATCTGAATATTAAAAAATAGGGACCAGTACATTGGAAGTATAAATCTGTGAAATGGTGTGACGACCATATTTTCCTCTTTAACTGATTTGGATCACATTTTTTAGCGTAGCAGGGGAAGCAGCAGAGCTTTGATGAAAATAGTCAGATCATCTACTCCCCTGGAAACATTAATTCTGGTTAGACTTGTTGTTCCACAGATTAAAGACTGCTACTATTCAATAAGCTCTCAAAAGAGCAGTTAAAAGCACAGAAAAAATATAGCGGTAGTGAAAGACAAGATTTATTATTGTTTATTTATTTTTTCTTTTTTGCCTGTTTCTGTTTTTCTTTCTCAACCGAGGACAAATGACGCAAGTATGGAAATATGAACTCACTCACAGCAATTCTGTTTTGCATAGTTCCTTTTAAGTCCCATTATCCCTTGATTCACTGTGGACAAACTATTGAATTCGTGAGGCTGCACTTAGAGATGTGTGTTTGATTTCAACCTCCTGGCTCACCTGTTTTCCCGTACGGGCAGAAACAGACAAAAGAGGCGACGCGATCGATGCAAGTGGAGCCGGCACTGCAGGCAGCTGTAGCGCAGTCGTCAATGTTTTCCGAGCAGTCGGATCCGCTCCAGCCGTTGACGCACACACAGACGTAGCTGCCGATCAGGTTGCTGCAAGTACCTCCGTTCTGGCAGGTGTTGGGCTGGAGGCGACACTCGTCCACATCCTCTGTGCAGTGCTGACCTGTGGGGGAGGCAGAGAGCCAGGGAAGCAGGGGGGTGGGGGGAAACAAAGTGAAGAATGAGGACATGAAAGAGGGACAAAATCAGAATAAACAGTGTGAAGAGGTGCTAGATTATATCCCTGCTCACAGACAAAAACATATTTTATTCATGTGTCATTAGTCCACACACGCACACTGAGGCATGCAAGCACAGACAGTTCTAGCACCATAATGATGGAGCTAGAACAGACAGAAACTGCAAAAATAAAAACAGACATTTTGCAATGGATCTTATTAATAAATATATCATTGAAAGATGACAAAACACTGAGCCAAAACTTGCTCAACACAACATATTAAAACACAACATGCACGCCAAATGCCTATTACAACTAATTAGAATTGAAAATAGCTAAAATATCTCAAATATACATGTTCATATGTACAAATACATGTGGTATATCCAGCACACATGCGTCTTTTTGGTTCTTTTAATTTTCTTAGGCAGAGCTCTTTTATTGTTTATTTTTTTTCTGAGTAATCAAAATAAATACATGAAATAAAAATATAAAATGTACCATGTATATATGTTTCCTTATGTAGTCATTTGAATGATTTGGTCTGAAATAGCCATATAGGTTCTGATGGCCTTTTCTTTGCTTTGAAACCAGACCAAACCAGACTGGATGAATAATGTGGATGTGAACTTTCACAGACACACATATGCAAGGATTCACACAGGCACAGAAACACACACAGACACAGACACACACACTCCCTTACCAGTCCACTCCGGAGGGCACTGACAGTTGTAGGTGTTGACTCCGTCCATGCAGGTTCCTCCGTTGGCACACTGATGTCCCGGGCAGTCATCAATGTTGTTCTCACAGTTAGTACCATTGAAACCTGACAGACAGGAAGGGAAAGGATTTATGTTTATTATTCAAGTTTATTGTTTACCATTTTATGTCTTATAGGCAGGCATACAACCAAATGTGAGCATTAGTACAATAAAACTTACTGTAAACAAATAACATGACATGCCCTGGAACTGTACATACAACAGCGGTGTGTGTGTTTGTTGTATCTACAGCATGAAGCTACTTTGTGGTAGACTGACAATACAGTGTGTCCAATATAACACAGCCAGCAGGATCACACTGTTTGCACCTCAAACAACTCAATGTAACAATATGACAACACAGAGCCACATTCATTTATAGATAATTAACACTGTCAATGTCCTTTTCTCTCTTTCATCCTCCGCTTCTGTTCACCTTCACAGCTTTTTATCTCTTTCAACTAGCAAAAACAATTCAACAACTTGTTTCGGTCTGTGTTGTTGCTTTTATGGAGGCTAACAATTGAGGCAAGTCTGAATGTGGATTTCCGCACCTGGAAGGCAGTGGCACAAGTAGCTGGTCTCAGAGGTCTGACGACAAGTGCCTCCATTCAGGCATGGCGACGGTGAGCAAGGGATGTACGGGGTTTCACAGTGTCGGCCCGTATACCCCGCGGCACAGTTGCACCTGTAGCAAAAGGCAGAGACCATATGATGTTTTTTTCATTCACTATAGACAGGGAACATTCAGAAATAATTAAACCTTGAGTGAAATCTTTCAAAAATGTCGTCTGATATTATATTTCTACCTCATTATCTTTCTATTCTTTTTGTTTTCCTAATATTTCACAAAGTCAAATCTGGCAGATAAACTCACTTGTAGGAGCCAGGGGTGTTGACACACACGCCCTCATTCTGGCACAAAGAGGGTGTGGCGGCACACTCATCTGTGTCATTGAGGCAGTTTTGACCTGTGTAGCCAGAAGGACAGGAACACGTGTAGCGACCACCAGGCAGGGAGCTGCAAATACCGCCGTTAGCACAGGGACTCGACAGACAGCTATCCTCACGTTCACACCGTGGACCTGAGGAGGGAGAGAGGGAGCATGAAGGAAGGAGAGAGCTGGGTTTTACATTTATCAAAGCACAGGCTCTGCTGTATCTATCCCTTGTGCTGCTAAACTATGTTGAGCAACTGTGGAGAAATGTGGCTCAGACATTAGAGGAAAAGGCAGTGCATAGGGATGAGTATGTTATTGTGGTTATCTTATAGGTACCTTGTGTTACGCTTTGTTAAATTATCCTATGACACTTCAGCCTGAAATGTGGGCAACTCAGAACCAAAGTCCCTTCTGCTCCTGCTCTCAGCATCTATAAGACCTGCACTCATCTACTGCAGACTTACCTTAGATAACACTGACAAGACACGCTCACTTAGCTTCACATTTAGCCCGTAACAAAACACTGAACAACAGGCTGCAGAGATGGCTTAGCTTGCTAGCTTGTAATGGCCTGTTTAGAAACTTCAGAAGCTAATTTTTATAAACAATGAATATAGTGATATAGGAAAACATATGTGGGATTTTGGATATTGTAATGTGATATGACATGAGTATGTTTTCCTGGTTTTAAAGGCTACATTACAGTTAAGGTATGCAACTGCCTGAATTTAACAGGGAGTTCTATTATTGTATGTAAATATTAGTTAGACCTGTGCCCTCATGGCACATCCTGTCTCACCTGTCCATCCTCTGGCACACTGGCACTTGTACTTGTCGTGGGGCAGGACGGTGCAGACACCTTGGTTGGCACAGGGGTTGTTGGGGTAGCAGGTGGAGTTCTGGGGTTCATCACAAAACTGGCCGGTGAAGCCAAGAGGGCAGGTGCAGGTGGCGCTGCCTGGTGCAGGTGCACCAGCTGAGAACGTCACTGAGCAGTTTCCACCGTTGCGGCAGTAGCCGGGGTGGCATGGGTCCTTTTTGTGGCAGTACTCACCCAGGAAACCTGGAGCACACCTGCACATACACACAAAAACACAGAAATCCATGATTGAGCATGCAAAGACAGACAGAAGGATGAACACAAAGACAATGTGTATGTGTGTGCCTGACAGAGAGGCAAACAAGCAGAACAACAGACTGAGTTTCAGTCAGGAGCACGTAATGTACCACATCAGAGAGCCACTGCTGAAAATAACATCAGCACAAGAGTCCTGTAGTATACAGACAGCACATCAAAGAACCAAATGAACCAGCATGAGTGAATAGTTGTGTCTAATGCACAGTCTGCTCACAACCACAAATCTATGTAGGAATATTAAGAGAGTGTGTGTGTTTACGTGTACAAAGGGAATCAACAAGTCTGAACATCACACTCCTATCTCTGGTTAGAGAAGAGCCAAACGTGGTAGGGTTAAACCAAGGGCATTGACTGTCAAAGAAGAAGTCCAAAAGCAGAAGGATGTGAGGTGGAGTCATCTGGAAGTTGTTGATTGAAGCCCGGCAAAGACTAAAAACAAGTAGCGGAAAACACTTCAAAGGTGTCGAGTGGCAGTTCTTTAGGCAGCAGCTTGAACAACAAACAGCAAAGTGAGACACAAGGTCCAAAATCAATACAAATGTCTCCTAGCCACTGAATATGACCAACCAGACACTGCTAACATGACTCTCTGCTCAGCGTCCATCTTGCCTAAAAAGCAGCACTGTGCATTACTGTTTTAAGATCACAAACAAAACCATTCAACCCTAGCGGTAGATATGTCACATAAATCTACGCTAAGGCACCAAGTCAATACCAAAATCCTGAAAGCAATACCAGTACTCGTGTTTTTAGTATTGTAAGTATCGACACAGCCTGATACCAGAGTTGTTATTCTAATCTGGCCTGATGAATTTAAATACTGAAACACTTGAAGTTGCAGTCATCCTTAAAGGAACTGCAAATCAAACTGAGAGCACACACACCGTTGTATTTGCTGCTACAGGAGGACATTTTATACACTTCCTCTGATTTGAAATTAGCACTTTGTTGGCCTGGCTTTGTTTTCAACAGGTTAATACTGGTGACTCACTGCTCCTTTTCCCATGGACCCTGTATGTTTAATGCTTGACACACATTAAGTTTCTGTTTACTTGTTAATGTTTAGACAAAGAGAGTGCGCTGTGGGATTTGTGTTTCTGTGGTACTGAATCATGGAATTTCACTGGTATTGGTATCAACTAACACAATTCTGGCATCGTCTCTGCCGAACAGATCTAAAAATTTACTTTGTGTTTCTCAGTGTGAGTGTGTGAGCACACACCGGAAGACAAGACACATGGTATCTATCATTTCCTCTGTTTCCCCTGTCTCACCTCTCTTTCTATTTCTCTTTCTTAGTTCTTTTTTTTTCCTGTGAAGTGATTCAGCCACATTACGAGCAGCAGAGAGGAAATTACAACGTTACACAATACGACCACTAGGGATCAGAAACAATGCTCCCTTCATCACTTTCTATTCCTCTCTCTTTTTTGGGCCTGGGCCTCCCAGACAAATCTTACACTTTCACTTACTGCTTCGCTCTGGCTGACACCCGCTTTTGGACAGTTTTTATTTTGATTAATCAGGCAGTAATAGGTTTGTGAGCCACTTTATTCAGCAGGCTCACACTGTGTGTGTGTGTGTGTGTGTGTGTGTGTGTGTGTGTGTGTGTGTGGCACATGGCAGACACACTGTCTAGGGACTAGGCTATAGAGCTAGCGGCCGCCTCTGAGACACAGGCGAGCACACCTACCTCCCTGGAGGGGCTCAGGTAACATAATAGAAGAGCAGGCAAATGCCACACAGTAACACACACTCACACAGAAACACACAGACACACACACACACAGAGACATGCACACAGCGACAGGCAGACAGACAAACAAATATCCTCTTCCAAACCATTCCCAAATGTAAAATTGATGCTATTTCACTAATGAGCAGACCAGGAGCATGTAAAAACATAGTGGGAAAAGTAAATCATCAGAAAGTCAGATCAATGTTACGAGCTATGTGAAATGGAGATGGGAATCATTTGAAATTCAGTCTCACACATACTGAGTTATATTTGTTATTGGCCACTCCACCCGAAAGCAGCTTGAAGATATTAGGTTGTGAGCGCATGGGAAACTTGGGGAGTCGTGAATCATGCCAGGGACAAGTCTTGCAGATCAATCATATCTATGTGTGTGTGTCTGTGTGTGTGCATGTGTGTCTCATCTTCGCCCTGTGTCTCTTCAAAGCACATAAACACTCCCACTCCGACACACTTCCATGATGCACACATGTGCATGCCACATATTGGACTGCAAACAAATTAACATAACAAAAGGAGGGAATGTTCTGCTGCAGCCAAAATGTGTTTCATTAAAGACAAAATACAAAACAGCGAGTGGCCGTTATCCTTGGCTTCTATACTGACTGTTATTTCAAGTTGAGATTTTGTGTATGGGTAAAGGCTCGCATTACTATATCCACTTTAAAATATTAAGTTCGGATCTTTGCAGTTCTGCATGATCTGTCTCCCTCTTGTGGCAGTAAATTTAACGCTGCAGGGAAAACGCACTTTGTCTCGTGCAGGGATCTTTCAATCTTTACATGCAGACTGAATCATCAGACATTTTGTTTGTCACTAAATTGACATAACAAATGTTTATTTGTTTTTTCTTGTGCATGCTGAATGTCTTACACACTGAGCACAATGAAAAAGAGCAAATGCAGTCCATTTCCGCCAAGAGCCAAACTATATGATCACATTATGAATAGCAACGTGTTGTTGTGGAAAGAGCAAGAGAGGCACACACACACACACACACACACACACAAAGACACACAGACACAGAAACACAAACACACACACAGAGCTGCCTACAGTATTCCTATAATATTTCTGTGGTAATTAAACAGTGTGGCGGCTGTTGAAAACATGCGTCCTGCACG
>OMLF01027461.1:0-10449 GCA_900302615.1 Holocentrus rufus
TGTATACTGTCTTTTGTATTTCCGGGTTCATCTCTTACTCTTCGGTTGTCTCTCTGCTATGTGTACAGCACTTATGCCACTAAATATGGTGTAAATATGTTTCTGGACCAATGTCACCAAGATAATTTCCTCTTCATTAAGTGCCTGGGCAAATTATTGTGATTCTTATTTCTGATTTTCCCCTGTGCTTCTCCAAGTCCTGAAACCCAAAGTGATTTCCTTTGGTTACCTAGCATCACTTTCCTAAACAGAGCTGGGCTTTGACTTCAAGTGGAAGTGGCTGACAAGAACACAAAAAGTAAGGAGAAGGACAGCCATGTTGTAAAAGCTGACATCTTTCTCTGGCAGGTTTAACTTTCCGCTTTCCAGCATTGGAAATGTTGGAATGGATTTTGAAGAGACACTATACTTGTCATTTGAATATGGAAATGCAAATCCTGACAGAGAGGGGCCGGTAACAAGAGCGCTTTCTGGGAAATTGTGACGCTGGACGTTTAACTATTATCTGAATAACGGCACCGAAAACATGTTTTTCCATTCACGTTTCCTGTTTGAATCCAGAACAGCAGATGATTGTCATGAAGCAATAAAAAAACTCTTCACGAAAGTGTTTATATCTGATGAGTTATTGTGCCTTGACCAATCTCATAGTAACAGTGATATCAACCCAAAACACCCCATAGTTTTTTCCACACCAAATTAATCATTCATGTCATTGATGGAATAACATCATTTTATCAGTTTATAGAAAGACAGACTTCCAGTCACTAACAATGAGAGAGTACTAAGAGGTGTTACTTCTATAGAGCCTCGGAGGTCACCAGCTGTGACCTTTCAGAAACACAGATTATTTCAACAGCAGCATAATCACTTAAACACATCTTTACCGGGTGGCCTTGACCTTTTCTGCTTGTGGACTAAATTCATCTGCAGGGAGCCGAAAGAGCCAAGGGCATTTGCCCCACACTGACTCGACCCTAACCCTCTCACTATGGGAATGTTGCTCAGGTTAACAAGATGCCCTTCGGGGGCGTTAGCCAGACAAAACAGACCTGGAAAAGACATTTCACCCTGTCTTACTGTCTGCATGCAAAGCTGCTGCATGAGTTCATGTGTTTGTACATTTGAAAGCATTTGCAAAAAAAAGAAAAAGAACTGACATATACTGTGAACTAGTATGTGTTTATTATTATTGTGGAGAGCTCACCACAGTGCAGCAGAGAGGCCAGAACCACCAGAGGAGGGCTAACACCAGGAGGAGCATCAGGATGAGCAGAGCGATGGCCAGGATGGTCCCATCAGACTGTGACAAAGACAGCAGCAAGCCTTAACACACTGTCTGAGCACACCGAGCGCCAACTGATTGTACAACCGATAGCGTTAAATGTCAGTTTCCAAGTATTCCCATGTAAGAAGAGTGTAAAATGAAATCATGCCTGTTAAAGTAAAACATTACTGTTATGGTTGAATTCCATGCTCCAGTCACTGTGCAATGCACCGTGTAATCTGCTCTGATTAATACCCAAATGCTGTAACTCTGCCAAAGCTGAAATATGACTTTGCATCCACAACGTCTTACGATGGTGTTGCACTGCCGGGTTTGGGTTCTCACTGGTGTGTTTTGGATTTTTTTTTTTCATGCTGGAGTGTGCTGCAAGCTGAAGAAACAGCTTTTCATTCCCTTGTGAAAGGTGGAATGACGTTAAGGCTGAAATGCTGGCGCCCTGTACTCACACAGCCTACAGTAGTAATGGTGACTGAGCTGGAGATGAAACTGAGACCTTCGTTCATACTGACATAGAGGTTGGCCGCCCTGGAAAAGACGGAGAAAAAAAAAAAAACATCTCAGCTGCCATCCCTCAGAAAAACAGAGTCGACGGGGTTATGTGAAGCCCCCGCATTTATTTAAATATATTGCACAGGACTTACATTCCCTCATCTTGAAGTATTGGTGCGGGGCAGAGAAGATATGTATCTTCCACAATCAAAGGCTTCACCACTAGAGAAGAAGGAGGAGAGGGGTCATAAAATGGCTAAAACATCAGCCAAACATTGCAATGTTGTCTTGCAGCAACAGGCAGTGTTTATCCACTGACACATCAAGCGTCACTACCAGGAGCTTTTAACATTTGAATACCGAGAAGTCATCACCCAAATCACCTCTCAGATTATGTCATTGTTTAGCCCTGACAGAGATTAGTTCCATGATTAAAATCAGTCAGATGACTTCATTTAATTAGATGTTAAATGCTGTGCAACGGGAGAGGAGGGGCCACTGACATGATGAAAGCAGTGTGGTCATGTCATATCTTTGTAATTCAATTAACAAACTGGCGGAGGGCAGGCACACTCGCCCCGAAACAAGCGCTTTGTTGTCTGCTGCCTTGAGACAGCTGTATGCCTCTCAATAACCGCAGTAGAAACCGTCTGACCATAGCATTTTGTTTTTGAGGCGAATCTCGGTTCTGTCCGTGTCCAGCTGGCTTTTGGGGAAACGGATCCAACGAGAGTCGTCGCCCAAGCCTGCGTGTTTATCCTGGCGGAGGGAGAGCATACCCCAGAACTGAGGGAATCAACACAAGACCCGCGACTGCTCCTCTCTAGAAACACCACGCAGGACGGAGGGGAGGGGCTCGATACTGCCAAAACCTGCTCAGAGCCAATATAAACTGGGCCACATATCCCACTCAGAGTTCATCTCCGCACCCACCTTGTACTCTAAATGGCCTCTCATTATCAAAAGCACTGAAGGCCTTCTGCAGGGGAGTGAAGGACTCACTGCAGAGAAGCGCAGAAAAGAGCCGATTCGCCACAGTCATCAGATTTCCATTGTTTAATCTCCTGGGGATGAGGACGCTGGCGGAGGCCCTGCACATTGTTTTATTGGACTGTTTATTCCCCAAGCGTGGAGAGAGGTCATGTTTAACTGTGAGGTGCAGATGACCGCCCTATGTTAAAGCTTTCACCGTGAATTATGTAGAATTATTGCTTTAGATGATCCCAAACAAGAAAATCCAATAAAGATTCAGCAGCATGTTTGACTCTCTGAGGTCATTTAAATCGGGGTCAGAAGATTTCAAAAGGCATAATGCAATTATTAAGGTCTTGTTTCCCATTATTCATGTTGCTCCATGTTGATCACTGCACCATACTTGCAACATCTGTCACCAAAAAAAATGGATTTTTCAGGACGTCCCCCCCTCCTTGCCAAATCCCACAGCGCCTGACTCTATTTGCTGCTACTTTTCCTGGAGACACAGACTCAAACATCTATTCAGCTGCTCAACACATGTAGTTACACATTGCTGCTTTCCTTTTCACCATTTAACCATATTTACAGAGAATGGAAAGGGGTGGGGTGCCGGTGGAACATGGAGAGTCAGCGAGTGCAAGAAAAGATGCAATGGACAGCGGAAAGGTTGCCCATATACACGGAGTCCACATTCATCTCGGGGCAATCTACTGTAACCACGACCCAATTATTTTCATTTAAAATTTGCTCCGTATGTGAAGTAAACAACTTCTACAGGATGGAGTGTAAACACTCTAAAGACATGAGTATATCTGAAGTATACAGGGGGAATGGGATCCACATAAGGAGATCATTTTACCTAAATTGGTTCCATGTCCTATGTTTGTGTGCAGGAAGTTGGATGTTGTATCACACAGAAACAATTAAAATTCTCAGGCATTGTTAACCATTTGATTGGCACTGCAATAACACCTGAGAGGGTGTTTTTTTTTACTGGGCAACTACAAGACCACGGTGCCTCTGCTGAACGCCATCGGCATCATCACAGTAAAGAAACTGCCCTTTGGGATATTATGGCTTTTATAAAACGGTTGGAAATGCATCTACACTGTCTCCAGGTTTCCTTCAATGAAAGATCCCATTCACGCCTTCTGCCTCAGAGGGGCAGACATTTTGTTTGTAGCTCGGCACTGCTTAATGGCTTGCTTTGTAATTAGACCAGCGCCTCCTGCAGCTATTGCGGCATGCATGGTAGGAAGTGGGGTTTAACTACTCTTACAGTAGGCCACTTGTAAAGACCGCAGTGAAATTGGATGTGCCCTCAAGGCCCTCTCCCCTTTCTGCCTTGTGTGTGGCACCGTTTCCCCTTTATCTCTTTTCTCTGCCCCCCTTCCAGCCTGTAAAACTAAAAAACACTCCTGTGAAAACAAAAAGCCGTGATACCAGTAACAGAAACTATTGCATAGCTACTTGTTTGATCACAGAGAACTCCAGCTCTGCTGCTGACGCTGCGCTTGTCTTTTGGGAAATTGAGTAAGATATAATTAAAGAGAACTGTACCATTTCCAGCTCATCGATTTGTTTACAGCTGTTTTTATCTTGACTTGAGGGATGAGCTTTTAGTTTGTGTCAACATGTATTCCAGTGCTGTTCTCAAGAATACACACATTAGAAGTAGTGATCGGGAACACGGGGGGCATCAATGATTCATCATCACTTAGTTGGAACTGCACTCACTCTTGGTAACGGTGTCATTGATCCGGAAGCTGCACAGGACTTTATCGACGTTTCGTGCGTGGAGGAATCCGTTTCCTTTCACCACCACCTGGAAAGACTCTGGGTGAGGAGACGAAAAGCACAGCCGTCACCTTCAAAACTGAAAATGACTTTATAGATAAACCTGTCCTGCGGTTCAAGGTAACACCCAAACTCATCATCACCCCGCCATCTTCATTCAGCATTTAGCGACACCCTTTACTGCCATTAATCCCTCACCGCAGTGGTCACTGAGTTTAAATTCCTTGAGCGACAGAAAAGATTATGTGGTTCAAAAGACTTTGAGTTGTAAACATGTGGGTATTATGCTGAGGTTCCCCCGGAGCCAATACCACAAACCCCAAAACATGTTATGTTAACACTTCTTTTTACAATGGGGAAAAGTGGCGTCTTGTGTAAAACAAAGTGCTATTACCGATTAGTATTGTGCACTGGAAACAAAGGGAAATGTTTAGTGTCCAAAACTGCTGTAGCTGACTTTGGCACAGGGTCAGGGTTCAATTATTCAGGGAAAATTAGGTTGCTGCTACTGTGTGTGGACTATATTGAGACTGAGGAGACGGCTTGTGTCTGCACTTCCTGTAATAAATTTGGTTTAAAATGTCTCCCTTTGAAATGGAGACACCTAAAGAAGATGAATGTGAAAGAGGTAAATATATATCTTCTTACCTCCTGCACAGATACTGGAGGGTTCTGCTTCCAGGATCTCAATGCAGGACTTCTTCAGGATCTGAGGAGGTGAGGAGAAATGGATTATGGGTTTGGTTTTCTTATCGGTAATGATTGGTACTGTCCTGCTCATGTCTGTCTCCTATAGATGGTTGCATGTAACCTTGTTGATGTCACACTCTGCCAGTTTCAGCCACAGTGAGGACATTTCTCTGCTTCCTAATTAACTTTTTGCTCCTCAGGCTGTATCTTGTCATCAGGGCTCTAAGCTGGGAGTCGCTCTCATTTGTGCTCTGAATGAATGTCTGTAACCCCGACGCCGCAGGAAACTATGCACTGTAACCCTGAAGAAGAGACTGATTTATGACCGACTGCCCCGCTCGCCTGAGACGGAGCCAAGAGGTTTCAGCATGCTGTTAATGTGCTCCAGATGACAAGTCAGCTGCCTGACCTTTAACACTGCTCAACAAACCTCGTATCCAAGCGACAACGGCCCCTCCACGACAAACTGTTTTTCATTCCTCCGTCCAGCGGATACGAAAATATAAGTCAATACCACTGAGGTGGGCCTTAGGAGCCACAGTACACACACTTTGATCCTGTTTGGCTAGACTTGAGCAGTGTAGATCAAAAGCAGGGAAGTCACAGTCCCAGCAGATTTTCCTGGAATTCTGTCCCTGGCAAGACTCGATGGATGGAATAGTTTATCGGCCCCTAGACCTATTTTGTCTTGTTTCCTGTTGGCTATTTGATCAGTATGTTGATGGATTGAGGCAGACATTACTGTGATGTGAGAGATCATCTGATAGGCACATGATTTCCTGTAGACCTCCGAGGCATGTCACCTTTCAACTATTCAGTAACCCTCATTATGGATAAATAGCCATAATACTAATTGTCACAATAGTTAGTATGGCATCACAATATAATTGTACAATAGTTTGCCAATGCACGTAACATCAGTGCTGTTTGAACATGCGTATGGGCAGAAGGGAAATGCTTACCGAGTCAATGACCCCTTGCAAAGCTTCAAATCCATCATTAACTGGGAAGACATGGTCCTTGCTATCAGCAATCTTTGCCAACTAAAGAGGACAAATGTAAAATCACAAAAAACAGTTCACCTCAAAATGAAAATGATCTAACCATATTAGTCAAAATGTAACAAAGTTCGTACAACCAGGTGCACTGCCAGTATACTTGATGAAGACAGGAAATTCAGCTGATTCAGATGAATAAAAGCTGTAAACAGGATTTGTGTGTTTTGGTTGTGATGCTACACAAGAAGAGGTTAGTTACAAGGAACCACACTACAAAGTGAAGTACATACAGTAAGCTCTTTGGATTTGTGCAATTGTTTAGCTGGAAAACATTTGGATTACTAACTGTTTGGAGAATTTAGGGATGCTGATAACCTATTGTGGAACTCTAAATAATCAGACCGCATTAATTTCTTCTCGTTTGGGAGAAGCCTGACATGAAACTGTAAAGGACAAATCTGCAATGTGTTTGGTGGTCATACAAACTTTAACAGAATTTATTTTGACGGACATGGAAGTGAATACATGATGGCAGAACTATTGCTTTGGGGTGAAATGTCCCTTTAAGTGATGTCACATTATGACACAACACTGGTTAAGGGTTTCTCAGCATTTTCAAAATAAAAGTTTGGGCATACAAAGCTGGGCATTTACAATCACACAATTGCACTCCTCCTGTTTTATTGCCCGAGGCGCAGGCGTCATGTGAAATCAATGCACGGGTAGTGGAAACCATACCTGTGTCTCATTGAAGTCCTTCACCCCCACGCAGTAAACTGAGGCACCCAGACTCCGGGAGCGGTTGGCCTGTCAGGTATTCACAGATTCGCAGCAAAAACAGGAAGACGCTCAACACCTGGGTTCAATTACACCTCTGCATTTCACAACATCTACCAAAACACAGTTAAATAATCCCGTGTTTGTTTGGCTCTAACAAGACTTCAGAAGACGTTGAGCAACCCTGTTGTTGTTGAATAATACTTTTCGCTGTCGCATAACTATTAGAATGTCAGAAATGTGCCAAACAGAACAGACAAACATTTCTCAGTATTAGCCCTGATGCAAAATGACGCTGCTGACAGACCTCACGCAGTTGCCATGAGGAAGCTTCTCAAGCTACTGGAGATGTCAGCCGCACTTCATCAACATCTGACCTGCTATGCTCACTGTCCACATGTGTTTGAGGGCACCCAGAGCTGATTAAACAGTCTCTCGGCTTTGCACGCCTGCACCTGCGCTCCCCTGAATGGTCAAAGGGAATAAATCGCCAGTTTCTCGTTGCAGATGTGTGGAGAACGACTGGGCCCGTTCCATTCATAGGGCAGATGGGAGGTATAAATCTGACAGACGTTCTGACCTGCCTTTATACCTCACTAAAGAGAGGGGATCAAAGTGGTGATGTATAGGGTGGCAGTGTTTGATCTGGGCCCCTCACATGTACAGTCACATATTTCACCTGGTTACAATTTGGGTGACCCATTTAACCTCCATCTGTCTCTTTCTCCCTCTGCCTCTCTCTCTCTGTTTTCTTTTCTGGCACCCCCCCTCCCACCATCTCTCACCTCTCTCTCAGCATAGTAGAAAAGATCCTCGTGCAGCTCTCCGTCTGTGAGAGCTATGATAACACTGGCAGTCCGATAACCTGCAAGCAGAAAAAAGTTGCTGCTGCTGCAATTTTGCCACTGTAATATTGCAGTTAACATCATTCCCGTTTTGTAAAGACATCATGCAATATCAAGATGTTTTCACTGACAGTGGTTATCTTTTGTGGTTACACAAACTGAGTGGTAAGAGCGCAAACAAACTACGTCACTGAAGAATGTACTGGGCCTCCCAATGGGAAATAAACACGCTGTCAAAAAGGTAATTTGAGGTCAAGTAGCGAGTCAAAACTGTCATTAAGGGGGGAATTATCATCTCCGGCTGTTGATTGTCATATGAAAAACAACCACCAGAAGAAAAAGCAGCCATTGATTTATGCCTTTTCCTTATATGACCCTATCCTCAATCAACTTATCGTATGACATAATGATTTAAAAATCAGAAGGTGGGTAAATAATTCTGCAAATAACGAGGCAGGTAAAATGAGTTTAGGTGGATTTATCATTCACTACGTCCCTGTGGTAAAAAATAATGGACCTTCAGCAATTTGGAGGAGAGAAAAGAGGAACAACACACCTTCATGGTTTCCGTAGTATATCTGCTCACTGGCCTGCAAAAGAAGAGAAGCTGGATTGAAACCGTGAGCTATTTACATGTGAATAAAGTTTTCCCTGTTTGTATACAAGAGCTAATTTGGTGTCTGATCTCGACAGATAAACTAGATGCCAGCTCAATGTGGAACCAACTGGCACCTCACCCTCTGGATGCCCTCGTGCATGAAGGTGTCTCCTCCTGGAAGCACCCTCTGCAGCTCCTCCAGACCTTTGCGAATGCGCTCCCTGAGCAGACAGACGGAGGGGAAGGTCAATCACATTGTTGTCTACTAGAACGAATCCTGTTCTCAGAACGATGGACTTACCTTTGACTAAAAACATGCACTGCCATGCGTGGTAACACAATAATCTGTTATGCAAGGCCAGCGCTTTTCAGAAAATACTGACCATGTGTAAGAGATGAAACAATTGAAACAAGATTGGTGTCTTTTTTTGGTTCGAGACGCCGTCACGCAGATAGAGAGGAAATAAGACCTTTGTAGGATAAGATAGCAGGAAAGCTATAAACAGCACAAAGGCTGCCTGGAAAGTCGGCCTAGGAAAAACACATTTGCATTCCACATTGTGTCAGAAACCACATGATGAAGCAGTCATCCAGACTGATGACAGCATGGACAGATCACAGTGTGGGAAAATATCACTCTTGACTCTCGTATCAGTAATAACGGCTTTTGAGGAATCATAACTGTGTGACCTGTGTCCAATCCGACATTAATTTCACTCATTAGATCTGTCATCAAGACAGCTGAATAACAGAAATGCAATGGTTACTGTAAAAGAAGTTTTGAGAGAATATCCACCCACCTGTCCTCTGTCAGACTCATTAAAATCTTCCCTTCAGTGGAGAACACAATGAAGGACATCCGCAACTGTGGACTGGGATGAGGACAGGAGAAAAATATGCTCTTTTAGATCGGTAGTCATTTCTTTGTCACATGTTCAACCAAAGCAAATCCAGATGACATGACAGAGCTTTTGTTTATGTTTAATTTGACTGTGATTAGGCTTCTTTAGCTGGTCATGGGCAACTTATTGCTTTTACCTTATGAATTTGTGAGCCAGATGTTCAACAAAGTGGTAGATTTCGGTCCAGTGATTCTGCACGCTTCCGGATCTAAAAGGAGAAATCCAAAGTGGTTTGAGGATTGCTTCTCTGAACCTCTGTCGCTGCCAGCAGCTCAGCTACATTTTTTGTGCACTAGTAGCATTGATTCATTGAAAACTGTTTAAATGACAATGAGCTTTTTGCAACATGCAGCAATGTATATAGGACCTCCGTGTGGCCCTGTATGGGTCATCAATGCCGTTTGCCCAAAAGCCATTACTCATACCAAACCTTATCTCTTACTTTATCCTCAAGTCATAAGAAAAAGCCTACAGTTCTGCACGATTAAATACTTTGAAAGCACGGCAGTCTGATGCTGAAGAGTAGCAATGACGTCATGCTCCTCAGATTACTGTTAATGTCTTTATAATGTGCTCGCAATTATGTCAGTGTTATTGGAGTCAGATGCATTAACCCTCATTATGCCAACATGCCTGAGCAGCTCTGTGTCCACAATTAGGTCAGTCTTGATGTAAGGTGTCTTGGCCTCTGTAACAGCTAAAATATTGAAAACTAGTGTTGTGTTTCATATCATTACATTGAGTTTTTATTGGATTGTACCGTTCACTGACCTCTCATCGGTTTATGTTTGAGTTTAATCTTGGAATCATAATCTCCAAGTATCGTGTTCCCTCATGTCTGGAAGATAATGGTAAAGGGACTAAAGGTTTAGTGAGGGAGAATTAAAAAAATAAAAAAATATATATCAAATATCTCTGGATAAGCTTTATGAAGACTATATGCAGTTGGATATAAACAATTGTTGGTTGATAATGAATAGTGTTCAAAGTTGCTTCCATGGTTTCTTTTGCTAAGTGCAGTCTTGTCTAATATGACTGTGCATTCTTATCAAAATTTCTTTCATTTGGACACCCCACCCCGCCTCCCTGC
>OMLF01027462.1:0-10161 GCA_900302615.1 Holocentrus rufus
TGGGCCCACAAACTCAGTCAGTATTCGAAATGATATTTCTCAATAACACTGACCCACATTCAAAGATCTATTATAATGTGCTTTAATGATTTTGACAATATTATCTCAACACACAAATTTTGTAACAGCTCGCAACACAAAAGGAAACACTCAAAATCACATGTTCGAGATGTGTAAGCGCAAACAAGTGTTTTGCCTCTGTCACTCCTCTTCTTTATTCTGCCTTGCCTCTGAACTGTGGGTGCATATCTGGAACAGTGTTTAGAGAGCACTGTTGGCGATTAAGGAGTGTTTGCAGTGAGCACAGGAGCAGCGCGACCAGCTTCTGTCATAATTACAGGGAGCCGCTCTGATATGAAAGCCTAATTAGTGAGGGTGCAGAGGTACCTCCATATTAATTGCTGTGTTTCTCTCTGATGTGCCTGTCAGACGAGCCTCGGACAGGCTCTGCGGCGGCAGGTTGAAGGGTGGGTGGTAACAGTGGGGTAGAGGACCTCGCGAGGAGAGAGGGAGTTAGGGCGAGAGAGAGAGGCGATAGGGAGGGAACGGTGGGAGGTGTTGGGGCGAGGGAGGGGACAGTAGGAGGAAAAAACAGAGAAAGAAAACAGGCAAAGATGGTACAGCAGCCTCCTTGTCTTACCGTATGAGAAAAAATGGCAAGTGTGTTTCCCTGCGGATAAAGTTGTGCGGTTCAAATGACACAAATGTATGTAAACACTGGCGGGCGTTAACTGGTTTACCTTAATCTGAGTCAAGTAAAAGTAAGACACTAAGTTCCTGTATCTGCCTCTTGGCTAGGATATCTTCCAGCTAAATACACAAAGCCTCAACTGGGCCGCGTTTCAGCTTGGTGAGATAAATAGCCACTCGTTAGTAAGAGTGCAACGTCCTGTCTTCCTGTTTGGCCTGCTCTTGCCTCATCACATGACACTGCATTATTTAGCATGTAGTGCACCCCCCCTCCAGCAGTGGCTGCATGGAGAACCATACATATATAGGCCATCTAACCATTAACATTGCTGAAGGGTTGTGCAAAATCATCAATGACATTTCTCTGTTTGCGCTCTGATCGATGATGATCTTTCAGGATATTGTAATTGTCACTGCGAACACATGCCATGAGCCAAATATTTGAACGTGGTCAAAAAGTGTGCTCCTCGGTTAATCTTGGCCAAAGGCATGAAGCTCAGTTAAATATGTTCCAAAAAAACTAAACCGTGTAGCAGCGATGATACAGCTTCAGTGGTGTGGTGGAGCCAATGAGGCCAAGGATGAGTGACTCATTCAGCAAAAATGACTTCAGCTTGCCTCTGCCATGTATCTTTGGGGAGTCTCTCCTCTTCTCCTCGCTCGTGTCGACCAGTGACATCATGTGAGTTTTATCGCTTTAGGTCTATGTATATATGGAAAATAGGCGAGCGTGTTTGCATATATGCTCGCTTCTTCTCTGTCACATAGAATGACCAAAGGATTAGGGAGATGATCAGCGTGTGTGTGTGTGTGTGTGTGTGTGTGTGTGTGTGTGTGTGTATGGACAGTGGCAGTTCCATGGTAAAAAACAAAAAACAAACACAAGTCACACCCTGCTATTTGCTGCTGGACTGAACTTTCCTGGGACATCTCCTTGGATGCCATACAGTAAATCATTTTTGAAGCGTTAACCTTTATAGTTTCCTTGGGAACTGTCTGCCATGTAGAGTGCATTGCTGTGGACCTGCTGCCAGTCAATTACTAAATCATCAGATTGTCCCAAGTAAGTTGTTAATGGCACATTAGGGCCATTTCAAGGCTTTATGGGCAGTCACTTACAGTACAAGGGACTGCAGTGAATGTGCCCGTATCCAGTTATTGATATCACTTAAAGGCTGAAATATAGTTCTGTGTTCAAGTGCTTGCTTACTTGCAGTGTGTGCAATGAGCATTTTATAGCTCTATGTTGGTGGTTCTATGCGTAGGCCACCATAATGCTAGATGGCGGAGTCAAGATTTTATTATTTCAATGCGAATAAACCACAAATAAGAAGTAAAATAGTTTAAGGCTCCAACCAGTTCTTGAAGTATTGCAGTCTTAAATATTTGGACAGGTGCATACAAGCTATAGCATTAGCTTCTGAGGATTATTTAAACACCAGAGCACACCATATGGCATAGCTACAGTGACGTGTTAATGCTGGACAGTGAATTAGCCTTTAGTCTTAGGGAATGATTGTTGTAATGGGGTGCATTCACTAGGTGAAGTGTTTCAAAATGATTTCAAGTTTAAAATCTTCATTTTATATTTTGGGATGTGCTGTGCAGAGAACATATACAAAATGAAAAAGCATCGTACATCCTATTGTGTTTAAGTACATGTTCATCCAAAGGTCTTAAGTTAGCTTACCCTCAACTGAGTATATAACAATGGCTATGACAGCTCACTCCCTCCCTCCCACACGCTTGATAGCACTGTGTGTGTGTGTGTGTGTGTGTGTGTGTGTGTGTGTGTGTGTCACCTCCTCCACGATTTATAGCATCTGACTGTGTTTTACTTCTGCAGGCCATTTCGGTATCTTGGGAATCAGATGTCTAGGCATATAACAGTTGTCTTCAGCAGTGCTCAGATATATCGGCCTCTAAAGCTCTCTGAGCAAAGTATTTTGGTCATATCTCATCTCTGGATTGCAGTTGAACACAATATCTAACAGCTAACAGTATATAATAATTAAGTACTTAATAAAGAGTATGGCCACCATCTCTGCTTGGCATGCTGCCATACTAGTCCTGAACTGTGTCTGGTGAGATATTGGACCATTCATCAAAGAAGAAAAGCCTCCAGTTCTGAGAGGGATGAAGGAGGTGGTAATCTCCTTCACACTCTGTGCTCCAGTACTTAAAAGTGAAGGCTATGGAAGGTGTTTTACTTCATTCTGGTGCTCATAAAATCACTTTTGAATTTTGGGTGCATTATCATCTATGGTATATGGGAAGATCATGAGTGAACAATGTTCTCATGATGATCACTGAAGATTGCAGCTCGCCATTGTATAATGACTTCATATTCCACAGCCACTATATGATCATTGGACCTAATGACTACAATAATATGACTATCCATACTGTTGCATATCCATGTTACATATATCATCAACTATATTATTTACTTTGATTTCAGGAAGGACAGCTAATTCGTGCTTGCACCAAATACCACTAACATCACTGAAATACCAAAAGACAAACTACAGAACATTATTGCTAATTTAGTTCACATTAAATTGTTGCAAATGCATGTATATTGTCAGAAATGTTTTTCTTGACATAGGATACATGCATAAAATAAAAAAAGATGGATAAATCTACAGTTTGAGTTCAGAGTTAGACCCAGAATCAATTTTCCTGACGTCTGTAAAATGTGAAGATTTTACAATTTTTGCTAAGTTGTGTTTGTGCAGGGGTCATTATAGGTTTAATCTCACAAATTGTTATTTTATTATATGTCTGGGTATGATATGCATGTAGTATGTCCAACCGGTAGTTTATTCTAATCTACCCAATCTTCCAAATGAGCATAAACAACAGAGGAGGATGAAGAACAAAGTAGAAAGGAACACACGAGGAGGGAGGAGGTGGTAGTAGTCTGAGGGAACGGGCAAAGAGCAGGAGAAAACTCAAGGACCCCAGGGAGAAACGGAGGGAGGCAGGGAGAGTTGACCAGAGGGGGGAGAGTGGGGGAGGCAGGATAGCTGAATATTCATCATCAGGTCACTGAAGAGAAACCTGCAGCCATTTCTGCACAGTGAAATGTCGCTGACACATATGCACACAGATTCATACACGGCTGGAGTCAAGGGATGACACGTGCACACAGGACCTAATACAGTCGAAGTTGTTTATTGTGGGGTGTGTAGTATGAGACAGAGCAGCCTGTGGTGCCACCTCTGATCCATTCCCATCCAGCTAGATCAGCGTCACAGCACAGCAGCAGCTTTGCCAGCAGGCACATATATCACACTTAATCAGACAGTATGGCCTCCCACATAAACTTTAGCTTCCCAACAGCTTTGATCCATGACCTTTTGCAGCGGTTGCGTGTAGGCATGAGATCCAAAGACTGCTATTTGACTTTTTATTTTGCCGATTTCACCCTGTTTCCAACTGACAGTTTGTCAAGCAATGAATTAAGAAATGAACGATAGGATCAGCAAAAGTGTTTTTTTTTTTGTTTGTTTTTACTTAGTCATTACTGCAGGAAGTGGATGTTGTGTTGTGATCCAAGGTCTTTTGAAGGCTGGCAGAGTATACTATAAGCAGAAGTGTGTCTGTATAACCCCTAAGAACTAAATAGCAAGGTGACATTTGACAAAAACAACCCCTATGGGTGTCCTAGTGTCATTCTGAAAGGGTTTTCTTGGTTGACTAGGAGATGAGACATCGAGACATCACGCTCTGTGCCCTTCCTTTTCTTCCCATCTCTCCAGGCTTCACTTAGCCATGCACACATTCTCTTTCTCTGTGTTTATCGAAACATACACATGAACACACTCGCACACACAGCTCCCTATGCAATCCACTGATGGTCCAAAGTCACCCTGCTGCAACTTGGCCGCAGGACAATGAGTGAGTCAGCGAGCTCAGCCAGCCACACAGCTCTGTCTGTCCTGTCCATCAGGTTGCGTGTTTGTCTGCCTACCTATCTGTTTGTGGGTCTTACTTGTCTATGTGACCTGTCTGATTGTCTAACGCTTTGTATTCTTGTTTATTTGTCTGACTCTGTCTTTGCTTTTGGTTTCTCCCTGGATAAATGATCTTGCTTGATAGGACTTTTAGAAGAACAGTGCATTTCTCTGCAGACGTGAGCCCACCTTCTTGAAGAGGGCTTTCAGTTTGCACACCTTGCAGTGCCTCATCTTCATCTTTGTTTCTTTCCTCCCATCCTCCTCCCTACCATCCTCCACCTCCCCTTCCAAGCTCAGCCAGGGGCTCCACACCCCACCATGGAGCTGGGGGTCGGCCATGGGGTCATCCGGTGGGTTCCTGGCCACCACAGCTGTCTGGTTGTACTCTGCCAGCCTGGTTAGCAGATGTTTCACGACCTCTGGTCGTGTCTCTGCCAGGTCCGACCTCTCATAGGGATCAGAGCTGACATTGAACAGCCAGACTGACTTGCCCCGCTGATTGCGCCTCTTCTCAAGTCCTTGCCATCGTTCCGGACCAAAGGGGTGAGTCTGTGGAGGGATCCAGTCCCCGTCACCCACGTTGCCCGTCAAGAGCTTCCAGTCCCCAGCCCTTATGGCTGCCCTCACTGCTGTGTCCCAGATCCCAAAGCCATTGAGCACCAATGCCCTGTCATCATGCTCTCCAGGCTGCCTGGACACTGGGTCAATGTTGAAGAGGATTTCAGTGCGAGGGCAGGGTTGGTTCTCACTGATGGCCCCCCAGACATCATGGCCATCTAGGCCGTGGTGGGATTGTAAAGACCCTGCCAGTCCCAGAAGTGTTGGATACCAGTCAGAGACATGGATCAGTGCCCTGCTGACCACACCCTTCCTCTTCAGGAGGGGACTATGGACAAAGCCCACAGCCCGGACACCCCCTTCCCAGTAGGTTCCCTTGCCACCTCTCAGTGGCCAGTTGCTCCCCCCCGAGAGCGGCTGCCCCCCGTTATCAGATGAGTAGATCAGAACTGAGTTCTGATAGAGTCCAGTCGTCTGCAACTCTTGGACCACTTCCCCTACCCCGTGATCCAGGCAGCTTAACATGGCTGCATAGTGCCGCCTCAGACGGTTGTCAAGGGAATCGTAGCGTTGCAGAAAGTGGTCGGGTACCTGCAGGGGTGTGTGGACAGCCTGGAGGGACAGGTAAAGGAAGAGCGGTTTATGGGGATCATGGCTCCTCAGGATCTCCTTCACTCTGGGTAGACAAAGAGAACATTGGGAGGTGTTTACTTATGACTGCTGCTGGATCTCTAAAAACATAAAATTTTCAGGGACTAAGGAAAGCAGCCTTGTTTTGCAGCTTTGACCATGATGCATTTTTTAGTTGATCTAATTGGTGCTTGCTTGAAAGGATTTTATAAGCCAACGAATGGTAAAATAATATCAATCTATAAAAGACCCTCACCTGAAGTAAAAATGTGAAAATGACTGTTACACTTGACAAGTGCAATATATTAGGTCTGTATATACTGTGCACATGTATCTAATTTTACTTTAAGTGTTTTGTCAATTTAGCACAATATAGATATATAATCTATATGTTACAGCTATACCACACCTTTTCACCTTGATGCTCACCTTTCTATATAGAGCAGAGTTGAGTAGTTGCCAGCCATTTCCCAGGCAGGCCTGTTTCCGTCATGCAGATCAAATCCACATGCTTCAACCCCATCGCAGCTCTGGTAGGAGAAATGGTCTCCACTGCCAGTCAGCGTGCCCAGGAAACTCTGAAATCCACGCCCTGTGGGCAGGCAGCCAGGCCTGCAGAAACCCAGGTGCCACTTGCCCACCATGTGGGTTGCATAGCCGGCTTCCAGCAGCCGCTCTGGTAGGGTGGGAGTGTCTGGAGGCAGGCAGAGGGGCTGCCGAGGACGGATGATCGAATGCTGGAGGCCAGTGTGAATTTGGTAGCTGGCACCCCAGAGCGTAGAGCAGGGACAGAGAGGGAGTGGAGAAGAAAAGAAAATGGAGGGCCTTGTTGAGATTATATATAAAGGGAAGACCCACAGATAGAGAAAAATTCTACCCTTGCATACTACGGCATTGTTTCATATCATCAATATGCAATGTTCAGTGCATTTCAGGAGTTATCTTGTCATGAAACATAACGTAATTTACTACCTTCTCTGCTTTTACTGCAATTAGTTCCCTCTATTTCCAAAAATGCCTTGCGACAATCTGCATTCAATCGGCTTGAGCTTGTTGCATCTGGCCGTTGGTTTTATGTGTTAGTGGAGAGACCAGGAGTGATACGATTGTGACACTGAAACTCACACTTAAATGCAACATCTCTGGTAGCTGCATTGGCTGGTTGAATGGATGGTTGAATGTCAGAGCAAATGTCAGCAGATGTCATGATGTCGGTGTTTGGTCTTATTCCCACATAAAATAAAAATACACCTACAAACAACATAGACCCAGAAATGCAAGGAACATAGCCAATAGCTGTTTTATTCTGAGGCTGTAATCACACTGTGTTAGGGTGGATTTTCCTTTAAAGATTAAAGATTAGACAAAGTGTTTTCTATTTTAATATTCCTTTGATGTGATATAGCTATTTATCAGTGGCAGGCCTCTGTAGCCTGATACACTAAGGATAGGAACCGCTGGAACACAGTCTAATTCTCTTAGCAGTGCCAGTTTAACTTCATGAATGAATTAATCAAATTTTATTCGTCTCAGTGAAGGATTTTTCTTTTTTTTTTTTTTGGAGTAACTGGGGGCTTCTGTGGAAATAATCTCTTCCTTTTGTTTGTATTTGCCCATAAGTAAAAGTACAGGTGTGATGATTACATAAGCAAATTGAGCTTGCAGTCGATCTTAGCATCAAAGGTGTCACAATCCTTTGATTCCTCTTTTGTCCTTTAAATACATCGTAAGATGCCTCAACTCTGGATACACCAAGAAAGGTTGTGGCAAAAGACTAAAAGCTAATCAATTCTGCACACATTTTCAACAGATGAGATCAGATTCAGTTATTCAATTGATCACAATAACACAGCGAAAGCAAGGACATCACTCACCGCCCTGTCATGAGTTGACTGCGAGAGGGCGAGCAGATGGGCTGCACGTAATAGTTTTCCAGTTTGACCCCGTCTGCTGCCAAGTGATCCAACACAGGCGTGTGGATGTCGGAGCCGTGGTAGCCAATGTCCCCGAAGCCCTGGTCATCCACCATGATAAAGATAAGGTGCGGAGGCCGGAGCCCTGGCAACTTCTGTGAGACAACACTG
Organism: Holocentrus rufus; assembly: GCA_900302615.1. Lineage (NCBI taxonomy): Eukaryota > Metazoa > Chordata > Actinopteri > Holocentriformes > Holocentridae > Holocentrus > Holocentrus rufus. Next base: position 7,925 of record OMLF01027462.1, read on the forward strand.
TCATCTGGGGACTCGAACAGGCAGCCGAGGCCACCCAGCAAGGTCAGGCCGATCGTCAGGGACACGGCTGAGAGGACGCCTCCCCTCATCTCCAGCACTGCTGCAAAGCTCTGCTGATGTTCCTGTTCTTGGTATTTTCTCTCTTATTCTCTCCAATCTGAAGTAGGACATCCACTATTGGTAGAGGGGCAGTTTTCGAAGAGCAAGTCCAAAAGTCTTATCTGTCCATTAAGTTCCCGGTAAGAGTGGTGGTCTTCGTCTTAGGGTGCCAGCCGCTGTGGTGGGTGGAGAGACGTCACTGTCTCCAAGATGGGCAAAAAGTTGGTGGTAGCAAGTGTATCCGCGTGTGTGTGTGTGCGTGTGTGTATGTGAGAAAGGGAGAGAGGCTTCCTCTTTACAGCACCCTGCCACATTCCTCTGCCTTTCCAGGCGCCTCATATGACGGCTGGGAAGAGCTGGCAACTCAAATTCACACACACACACACACACAGACACACACACACACACACACACACACATGCACCCATACACATGCACACAGGCACCGTATACACAGACTCCTCTCAGCTATACCTCCCTCCCATCCTCCTGTATATTGCGTTATGAACATTTCATAAGGTATGGACAACTTTTGGTCATAAAGGTCATAATAAGCAGAGCAGCTCCGAAGAATGATTCATGGCTTAAGCCAAGGCAAAGAGAATAATCAATGCCCGCCACTCATTTATAGGCCCAATCATATTCTACATAACAAGAGGCTTTTGAAAACACAGACTGTCAATAGGTCTGTCTGAGTCTTTATTGCTTACACAACGGGGAATATTGATCGTTTTACTTACCCTTCCATAACTAACATATGAGAGAGCAGCTGCTGCACCCATCGTTTAATTTCCGAGAACAAGACTGAACATGAAACATAACACGCTCATCGCACGTTGTAAATTGAACAGCATGCAAATGAGTGGAAGACATGAGTATAGGGTGTGGAAGCACAAATGAAATAAAGTGCCGGTATGATATGGAAAGACAGATCATTTTGCAGTTAACACTCCATACAATTATTTAAAACAATACCATGAATTCATATGCTGAACAACTTAGAACTGTAATAAATATCACATCATCATATCAATCATCATACAACAAAGCATTTTTTTAATGTGGTACATAGGAAAGTAATAATAATGATAAAAAAAATTGATAACTCCTATTACTAATAAAACCACAATGTCATTACAAATCATTCCTTAAAGACAATTTAAAAAGGTGTATAATATAATAGTATAATAAATATTTTGATATATGAAACAATGTAGACTATAATTTTGCTTCTACCGCTACTTCCACAACTGCTACCATCACTACTCCTCTTAGTACGACTGCAAATCACTGCCACTAATCGTCTTTGCACCACAACACCTTGAGCTAGTGCTTCTTCTGTGGTTTTCACTACTGAAAGCGATAAAAAAGAAACCCTAATGAAAATCAAATAAACCCTGCCATCCTTCTTATATTGCTTGATACTGCTCAATTAAAAGAGTCAGATGCAGGCAATTACAGCCCATACAGGAGCAGTGAAACCAATCCGACTACGGTGGAGGTGGAAGGGGGGGGGCATCCGGTGTTGTGATGAGAATGTGTATCGACCCATGGGCTCTTAGTCTTCACCTCACAGCCATCTCCTTCCCATAATGCTGAGGGGAAATCAATGCCTTAGATAGGAGTCCATTTCCTACATTGTAGAAGCAAACTCATGTTGCTTCACCCTGTGGGAAATTTCACAGGCTTTTTACCCACAGTGAGAGCGAGGCGGATACGGGAGAGATTGAGATATACCGTGCGGCTGGAGAGGGAAAGATGAGGTAAGAGGGAGGAAGGGTGGAGGTAAAGGGAGAGGTAAGAAGAGGAAAGAATTGGAGGTGGGGAGAGGGAGTGACACAGGAAAAGAGAGAAGGAGTGAGAAAGTGTGTGTCTGTGTGTGTTTGCGTGTGGGTGTTGGAAACAGACGAAGCGAGGGAGTGTGGGAGGGAGAAAGAGTAATAGTGAGAGAGAAAGCAATAGTGCGCATGAGGGAGAGGGAGAGAGCGAGGAGGACGATCTGAGATGAGAGAGTGTAACATAAACAAAGTGGCATAAAAAGAGCAGTCACTTTGTCCCGCTGTCTATGTGGGTCTGTGTCTGTGGATGTAGCCATCAGTCGGCATCAGGGAAATGCAGGGAGACGTGAACTCTGCTTT
>OMLF01027463.1:0-10733 GCA_900302615.1 Holocentrus rufus
GTTATGGAAGGGCATGCAAAAATGGAAAAATATTGCGGAAAGAGGAAAAACTGAGGGAAGATAATGAACTGCGATGGAACTGAACTGGAACGGGCCTAGCATCAAAACAGATGCAAGAGGCTTTTTTGTTTACTTTAATGGTGTTTTTGCAAGTAATTTGTTATAATGGCCCACAATTTCAGGGAAAAAAAACAACACTGAATCCATACACAGTGAGGGATTGCCAATCTGTCCAACAATCTGTGTTGGCAGGAACACAACCCTCCCCAAGCCTTTACTGAATGAGGCTCCCTGTGCTTGGTACTGGACCAGAGTGCTAATGGTCAGATGGGAAATTAGCTTTGCCATATGCAATTCAGCACAAAATAGATATGACTTTCAAAACTACATTTTCACGCAGATCAGTTTATTTATACAAGATGATGGAGAAACGCTCGAGTTCAGCGGGAAATACTTTTTGCCGTTGTGCGTTGGCCTTGGCCTTGTTAACAATGGTAAATACATCAACAGCGGCGTCACCATCCCCCAACTCAGCCTAACATTCCACCAACTAACATCCCCGTCTTCAATCACTTGTTTATCTATCAGCTCACTTTAATTGTCCGCTGGGTTTTTGACTGCACCACATTACATAAAAGCCCACAGGAGCCTCATGGCAGCAGCACGACAGCCTCTGATGTAAAGCCTCACGCTTTGCACAGATAAGACGGGTTCAATTTTAATGTTGCTAGCACACCGAGACGCACCAGGCACACTTGTAAAACAGAATGCCCCCTTCGCTTGTAAACGCAGCAGCCCAGGAGGAGGAAAGAAGTGGGGGTTGGGCGTCTGGGGTGGGGCTGGATTAAAAGGAGGAGAGGAATTCCACTTGCCCAACTCATGTAATCCATCTAGTCGATCAATTTCTTCTCTCAAATTCCCAATCCATTCCCCATCTCTTTTAAAAACTAATACCCAATTCCAATCACAACCGCAATAAAGCATATCTTGTAAAAGGTCACAGTGCGACCTCAGGGTTCTCTAAATTGGATGCCGCTTGGTCCACTTTCCTTTGAAATACTGCCCAGCCTGTTTTGAGTGATATAAAAACTGCCCAGCGCTCACTCGCGCTGCCAGTGGGACCAGCACCGAGCACATCAGTGGGTGTTCATTTGGATGAGAGGTGTCACAGCACAGAGAGTTTAACAAGGCATTAGTTCTCTGTGTTAAGGGAGAAAGGAAACAGAACTCAACCCAGAACTGGAGCGTGGGGGCCTAGGGAAGGTTTTTTGGGATAGGTGTATCTGGGTGTGCATGTGTGCTTGCCATAGGCAGCATGCCGTTATATAGTGGAGCATCTCTCCTGCAGCCAGGCAAGGGAGCTGATCAGATGGACGATCAAACACTAATCATTCCCTCACGGCCCATACCGAGTAAAGCTGTCATTAATTTTGCGGAATTACATCAAATCTGAGACATTCTTTATGTGGCCCACGGCCTGTAGACAGTTATACGACAGGGACTGCTGCGCTAAGCAGATGGGGCAGCTTGGCCGTGCATACTAAATACCACCGTCCCCCCATTTCTCTATCTCCGCCCTCCCAACACTCTACCCTCCTTCCAGGCTCTCAGCTCTCACTCACTCTTTCTTTGTTTTCTATCCTTCTAATGTCTTTGCTCTGCTGAATGATCACAGAACCCTTACTGGTTACATCACTTACCCCATACTGATTGGCACTATTTAACTCGCATTTGTTCTTATTGCTTCACTTGTAAATAACGCAACGTCTTTGATAGTAAAAATTAAATACAGATTTGTAACAGCACTGTCCACAGCCGAGACCCATTATGTCAGTTTAGTCTGATGAAAATAGAAATTGTTTACAGGCTTAAGAAAATACATCATGCTTTGAGGTTTGTCTCTGCAAAAAAAAAACGATGTTGACAACTCTAATAGATTCCTTGCCTAAATCCAACAGAAGTTCATAATCCCATTTTAGGTTTCCTTTGCAAATGATGAGAGCTGAAGGCAAGTTGCAATTTATGACTACTGACACATACCTGCCATTCCCCTTGAATGAGACATGTGGTAAGCTATATTCAGGCAGACCACCTCAGGTAATAAAACTGCAGTAGCACACAGGGGCGATACCATTTTCTTATATTGAGAGGAATTCCAAGTCTGGCTTCTAAAAATCAACACACGGCAGGGACAAGATTTCTGTGGAACAGTCCTACAACCAGTAAAAAGTACACCGAAGCTGTTGTGTTTGAACTGCTCTTTTTTTTCAAGGTGATGATGAAAGTGTCAATATTAGCCCAATTTACAATTCTCCAAAAAATAAAAAATAAGGTCAGACCGTGTGTGCCTGTGTGTGTGAGTATATATATGTGTGTGTGTGTGTGTGTGTGTGTAAGGGGAGGACATTAACAGACAGAGGACCTATGACAGCAGACTCCAAGGTCATGATCAAGCAGTTTCATGGACAATCCACTTGCAGTCTAGTCTCTATTACGATGGGCAAGCCTCACATTCCAGCTGCACAACCACCCACTCACTTCACAACAGTCGCTTCAAAGTCAAGGCTACCTGAGGTCTTCAACTGTCTGCTGAAAGTATTCCTAAAGCACCACAAAAAACACACACGCATACACACACAAACAAAGACTACAAGGTTTAAACAGATGTCAGTCAATTGTATTTTTTGTAGAGAAGCCTTTTATTAATTAGGCCAATTTTATTGCCATTAAGAGGGTATTCTTCCCTTCTGCATTGTCTAGTCTATGTTAAGAATGCTACAAAATAAATCGCAGGATTGAAATGGGTTTTATATTCACAGTGTTCCACACACTGAATATAAAGTACAAATGTAAACAATGGCAGGCCACTACTGAATAAGCTACTCACTGTAACACAGGCTATTTAATTAGCCAACTGTATAGAGAGCCACTACTCCAGGACCACGTTGCTCACACAGGCTCAGCACACTGTTAATCCACTTAAACACAATTTATAGGGTCTCAACATCGACTGTCTGTCGGCATAAAATTAGCTGAAGCGTCCTTATAGTGTCTTCAACAGACTAAATTAGCCAAACCGGACTGACTAATTGAGGAGGAGTAAACTACTTTGTGTGACTGGGTTGACTCAACAATAAGCATGTGTGAGTGTAGGTCAGCATTAAATAAGCAAGCTTTAGGCAATATAGAAATATCTCTACATAACAGACTATATGGTATATAATTTTTTAAGCTTGCTACAAAGAGTTGATAACCTGAACATAAAATTAAATCCCTATCTCTGTGATGTGACTTTTTACTACCAGTCGCTGAATGTGTTCACAGGCAGCCGACTGCCTCAGCCCATGCTCTCCTGTCTGCGGCAATGGAACTTTTTTTTTTTTTTTGATATATTATTTTTCAGTCAGGTTTAAAGCCTGCAACCTTAAATTGATCAGTTCACATTACAGGAAGAAAAAATCTTGCTAATGCCTGAAAACATTATTTCTCACATTTTTATGAGGACTCTCTCGGATGGCCACTTTGGTCAAGGGCTGACAAATAACCTGGCAAAAATATTGCATCTCAATACTGACTTTACCTATTGTGCTTTATAGTATGTTCTATTCCACAATGCCCATGACAATCCTATAATGTGAGATATTATGGTCTGCAGTTTTGCTGTATTCTTTGTACAACACATATTCTCACTGTGCCAGGTTTAATGATAGGAAATTAAAAGGTGATTCATTTTCCTGCTTCTAATCCCTTGGGACACTCTATGACCAAAACAGCAGCCTACTTGTGAGTAGATAATGCCAATATCCGAAAAATAGAAAATGTAGGATAGTTTCTATAAGGAAAAGTACATTTTAGTGGTGGTAGCCAGAAAGGCTAAGAGGGCATATATCTTTTTTTTAAAGGTCTGGTGCTGTTGGGATTTGCAGGTAGGCCTGTGTGTGACAGCTTGTCTGCAAAAAAATCAGGGGTCAGTGTTGTTTCGTGCATTGAGTTTTCAAGATGGTATACTGCCATCTGGCGTCGAGCTGTGCAGTTTCACCATTTTGGAGAGTTGTGAGCTCGTTTATAACCCCGGCATTAGCTGTGAGCTATCTCTCAAACCACATGCCAAACTGGGAGAGTCATTATCTGAATAGGTAATTGGTGAACAGGTAAATAACCGCAAAACATTCATGAAAATATGGTGCGTAAGCCACAGAGCTCCAGTGTTGTGGGCCAACAGTATTTTATTGTCATGCAAATAAATTGTGGCGCATAATCAACTGCATGCAAAATAACGCCTAGGCTTGAGGATGTGCAGTGACAGCAGGCACATTGAAAATAATATCAGGTTTGCTGGGTCTTTCTGGAAGATGAACAGCAGCAAATGAAAATGGAAAATATATCAGCGACCCAAATAAGCAGAGTAAACACGGTCAAAATGTGCACCCTCATTGCACACAAATTTCGCAATAGGTCCAGCAAGTCGTTGTTTTACTCATCGAAAAATGAGGTGCTGTTTTGCCATTGGTCAGTCTGTGCGGCGCTGTGAAACAACCAATGGCGCCCTGCGTGTTGGAAACCGATTGAAAAAACAACGGGAGTCGAGCAGCGGCATCATATTACGTTTAATACGACCTTTGGTATTCTCCTTTGTGCTTGGGGGTTGTAGTTTAAATGGTTGTATTTCAAGGTTATTTTATCCATCCGCGAACACCAGTTCCCACAATTCAGCGGCTGAAGTGAGGCTGTCATGCTTGTGTTTTGCTTTGGTTTTTGTTATTGTTTCGGGTTAGTGAAACAGCTGAGCCAGAGGAGGAGATCATAGTTCAGTTTCGCTAATGTTTTGTGTTTTGTTTTTTCATGGATTCTGAATCTTACATCTGATAGGGACAATCTGTCTAGATATTTTACAGAGAAGTGAAAACGGAAAAAAAGGTAAGCAAGTTATCAGTCGGCCGGGGCATATCTGCGCAGATGTCGTGTGCAATTAACAAAGCCTGTAATTGTTTTGTCTGACGTACATGCGCTGCACTTTGACAAACCGGTTATTAGCACTAAAATAGACCCGAACCTAGCAACAGCTGTTTTGTTAAGATGTTTATTTTGTCTTTCCAAGATTGCATCTACGTGTGTCCGTCAGTCTTTTCCCAACATGTGCTTCTGTTGGGCCTCAAGCCTCAAGCTGTGTAACGTGAACCCTCTGAAATATGTGGCGAGTGTAGGCCTATTTTCAACACAGACCTATACTTTTCGACAGCTTCAGAGACATCTATTATATGTTCTGTTTACTCCCTTACCAAAAATAACTATGGTAAGCCTTAAAGTGAAATTTAGGATACTTCACTAATATCACAGTCAAACTAATCTCTGCAATATTAGAGAAATAATAGTGATGCTTTGAGATACAAATGCCATAAAGTACAGTAAGGTCACAATTAATCCACAATTGAGTGTCATAGACATACTTAAAGTCCCTACATGAATATTAAAGTGCTAATTACTTTTTTCTGTAAAGTGGTTTCTTCACATGCTGTTGTATCAGCTTGTTAGTAGGCTCTGCAGGATATAATAGATTATATTTTTTAGCTATTTTATTGTATGTTGCATTTACTGTTATGCACAATACACTGTAATCTAAAATGTGTTATTAAATAAAAATTTTGCTTTTGTTTGTGTAATAAATTAGTCAATTCAACCTTGTCCTTGATGACAGATGTTTCATTGCCTTAACAGCCATACAGACACATGATCTGTAAGTAAATGCCTCATGCAGTAACCCATGAATTAATTAAGCGTGCTGTACGCAGTTTTCCCAACTCCAAAGTAGTGTGGATAACTGCAGGGGCGAATGCCTTGAAATTCATGGAAAGTGTGTTTGCACGTTTACAGTGCAATCCGAATCCAATGTGTACTGGAGACTCCAGTCAGCTTAAACTGAATGCTTACACGTGATGGTGTCCAGTAGCAAATTTGTGACGATGACTGAAATAGTCCTAGTGACAGTCTTGCAATATGTCATGTTAGTTATAGGGCCCACTGTCATTGAGGTTTGGATACTGCAGTGTCCTTTCCTGAAGTGTGTGCTCAGTCAGGCTATCTTCTTACACTAAATAAATATTCACAGTGCCTCTCTCCTACTTGTTTTCCTGTTTGTTTTCCAGTATTCACCTCTCCCCTCTTTCCATATTTGCTCATCCAGTCTTGCTTCTCAGTGTTTAGCTTGGTTTGTGGAAAATTAACCCCCAAAAATGAGTTTATTTACTGTCTGTCGTTTCACATAGGTGCAAAACAACCTCCATTTGTTTAGTGTTGCCATGGAAAAAGCTTGGCGGGTGGAGTTCAGAAACGTGGGCTGCAGTTACTTCCCTCAGAGCAGAGTTGACTGCCACTACACTCTGAGCTCACAACACAACTGGGCCAGCAATGACTGGATTGGGCTCTTCAAGGTATTGTTAACCTGATGACCGTCACTAAATCAACTAAACGAACTGCATATATCCAAGTGGAGCACAAATAGGGCAAAAAATTGATTCAGTTGAGTATTGCAATGTAATTTTTTGCAATACTGTACCCAACCCCTTGTATCGATATGCAGGTCTATTGTTTATGCATTCAATTTTCATTTGAAGTTACAACATCTACATTTTAGTGCATTGTCATAACTTTTAGTATATTGTGCACTGTGGTCACTATTTCAATCTATTTGGATTTTGATTGAATTTTGAATTGTTTTGAGTCAATGTGTCACCCCATTTGTTATTTAACATGATTTTAGAAGATTTTATTAGTCTACCCAGATGTTATACAGTAGATCATATTTTAATCTCTATTTACACATTTTTAGTCAATTCTGTAGAGTATTGCAATGTATTGTGATACAAATTGCATTGTGACCCATGTATCATGAAGCATACTGTATTGTGAGGATTTTTGCAAATACCAAGCACTACACACAATGGTGTGTGTGCGTGTGTCTGTGTGTGTTTGTATGTAATTTCCTCAGGTGGGATGGTCATCGGTGAGAGACTATCACACGTTTGTTTGGGCACTGGCTCCAGCTGACTACCAGGAGGGCACAGATGTCAACTGCTGTGTTCACTTCCAGGGTACTCATGCTCTTGCTTTTTAACTGTATTTTATTTCCCATAGTTAGCTGAAATCCATACAAGTACTCTGCTCAGGTCTGCACATAAAACCTTCAACTGAGAATTGATCTTTTCGTAAATTGAATTACTCTGTTGAGGAGAAAGCTTGGTATATTGGACTGGTATATTGAGTAGAGAATGGTTTATTGTTAGAGTTATTTGTATCACAAAGAGTATTTCCCATAGGGGAAAAAAGGGAAAATATCCTGGTTTGAAAAAGACAAAGTTCCCTTTTGCTCTGTCTCTTTCACACAGTGAATTTTAATCAGTCTGTGTCATGTTTTGAATCAATTTCCTTAGTAAGCAGGAGGTTTGAGTAATGACTATAAGGAAGACAATGGCTCAAAGCCTGGTCTGACTGCTGCTACTGTGTTAGAGAGTACAGTGAACACTGACTTGTCACAGTGTTCACTGTGTCCCCGCAGTGTCCATAGTGTCCTGTCTATGTCAACGGCAGCTGATAAGCCTGACCGGGGAAGAGGGGGTACACGTGCAGTTGGTGTGGCATTGACCTCTGCCAGAGTGATTTATCACCTAAACATATGGCCAGTGTCATTCCTCAGGAAAGCCGAGGAAAACAAGTGTAAAGAAACTGCTGATGGTTCCTTATCACTAATAGTTATGTAGTTATAAAAATGTTGCCTTCATTGTGACCTGGCTGGTGTCGTGGGTTACAATACAGCTCATGACCTTTGTCGTTTATCATCTCCCTTGTTAATCTCCCTTTCTTTTTACTTATTTTTTTATAGTGAAACATAAATGGCAAATAAATCATTTAGACAAATCTATAAACTAGTGTGAAGATCAGATGAATAAAAAGAACAAAGAAGAAATTATTTTAAGATTTTTTTTAAATTAATTTATTTAATTTATTTATTTTTAGTCAAAAAAATGAAAGCTCTTGATAAGCTCTTCTAAATATGGGCGTGGCTAAATCACCTTTCCATGCATTTATCCTCTTCCTCATTCATGCTCAACACTACAGCTATAGTAAGGCAACCAAAATGATTCTCCTTTACAAATGAATACTAACAACATCTTCTCTCCATTTCATCAGCGTCCTACCTCCCCAAGCCCAGCTCCCAGGAGTATCAGTTTGTGTACATAGATGGTAAGGGGGAAGTGTGCTCTAGCAGCCCCGCATTCACGTTCTGTGCCCCAAAGCCACTTGAGGATCTGGTCACCCTGGAGGAGGGGGCCCATGGAGAAGAGGGAGGCACAGGCATGCTGCTGGTGATACCCAGGGCTGAACTGCTGCAGGTGAGCATGACAAAAAAGGACAAGATTGATGAGATTAGGCAGCGAGGGAGAGTATAGAGTATAGGCTTACTCCTTTCAAAATGAATGAGCATTGATAAAACAGATGTAACGGAAAATCAATGCTGATTTAACTGCTAGTACAAAAAAAAAATGAGTGCATGATGATATATTCTCCATCCTGTGGCTGCCTCCTCCCTCTGTCAGAGTCGACTGCAGGAATGTCTGCGAGAGCGGGCTGAGCTACTGCAGGTCCAGGAGGCGGCAACCAGGCAGGGGGAGAGAGAGAGGGAGGAGTACAAGAGAGCGAAGGAAGCTTGGGACAGGGGGCGCAAAGAGCTGGAGAGCAACATCGCCAGGCTGCAGGAGGAGCTGAAGCAGAGTCTAAAGGAGACAGAGGAGATGGAGAGGAAGCAAAAGGTGCCGTTGGGAGCCAGGCAAATGACAAGGGATCATTTAAATAAAACTGATTTACCTATTTGTCTTCCGTTCCCTGCATATGAGCCCTGTATCATCGCCCTGATTTTCTGACAGCAAACAAGAGTCTCTGATGTAATCATATCCTGTTTCACTACATCTTCTAAATCCAAAATTACAGTAATTTATTAGCTTTTCCTTTTATTGTCATCATCTACTTTCATTAACCTGTCAGTTACTTTTTGATTTATTATTTAGTCTATAAAATGTCAAAAATATTGACAAAAGCCCAAAGTCTTAAAATTACTTACTTAGTCTGACCAGCAGCCAAAAACCCGAAAGTATAAATGTTATGTCATAAAATTGAGAAAAGCAAATCTTCATTTCTTAAATGTTTGATATTTTTACTTAACGATAACTAAAATGATTACTGGACTAATTAATATAATATTCTTTAGAGTAGTTAAAAAATTGTTTCAGCACTGAGAGGTTTTTGTTTAAAAGAAATCTGTGAATACAGTTTTGTCTCTGTCATGAGCCACAGTATAAAATGCAAACTCCTGTTATTAAATCTAAAATGCCCCTGGTCTGTTAGGAGGTGCAGGCTTCTGGAGAGTCCCTGGCCCAAGAGAAAAGTGCCTTACTGGATGCAAAGGAGGCGAGCGAAGTGCGAATCAGAGAGCTGGAGGATGACATCAAAGCCTTGACACAGAAAGCTGTGGAGAGAGAGACTGAGCTGGAGAGGTTCTGCATTGTTTTTCTTTCTATTTCTATTGTCTTTTTTTTTCTTGCTGTGTTTTTTTTTCTTTTTGCCTCATTATTTCTGATGACTGTTGCTAATTAAGTCTGTGTGTGCAGGATGAAGGAAAGAGCTAAGAGGGCAGCAGCTCAGAGAAAAGAAGAGGAGAGTGAGAGGAAGAGCCTGCAGGTACTTCCTGACTGAGTTGAACACATATCACAGATACTTTTAGTGCTCTGCCAAGCCTGCCTCCCTGTTTTTGTTTTTATTTACCCCTATTTTTGGCGTTTATTCCTCTCTCTCAGACCAAGCTGGAACAGACGGAGGGTGAGCTCCGGAGTCTGTCTAAAGAGTTCCAGGGCCTGAGGAGCTCGCTGGCCCAGAGAGACACAAGTGTCCTGCAGCTGCAAAACACCATCACCACCCTCACCCAGAAACTCACCACTGCCCACAGGAAAGAGGTCAGACACAGAGAATTAGAGGTGCTGGGGTGGAAAGGAAGGATGGAGGTGAAAGAATAATTCTGGTTATTTTCAACCTAGGCCTTAGTTTACTTGTTTGTGCCATGATAGTGTTGAAAATGACAGCACTTTGGCTAATTCACTGTAGTGTTTTCATACCTCCAGGTTGCCAGGAGCATTTCTCTCACACAAGACATACAGGGTCAACAGCTAAACTCCAACATTTTGAACCAACAACATCCTTTCAGCACAGTAACAGTTGGATATTACATTCAATGTCTGATTATCCAGTGTTTGAAACTTGGACTAGATTACCCATTGCCCTTATGTATGTGTGTGTATGTGCACGTGTGCACATGCATTGTACAGCAGCGCTCCAGTGACCTGGAGGAATGTAAAGCTCTACAGTGGAGTAAGTGATGACATTCTCAGCACAATCAGTTGACATCATGGCAAAGACTAAAAATGAGTCCCAGGCTGAAAATAACCAAAATGATCCTTTTCAAAATTTGGAATAGTAGGTCCATTATACATCACATAATCACGACATCATGGGATTGAATCTGGTCAGGGACCGTCACTGTTTGTCATCCCACTCTTTCCCCAGTCTTTTTCATTTCTTCACTACAGTCAGTCCAGTAATACAGACAAACAAGCAAAATAAATAAATGAATAAACATAAAAATAAAATAAAAAATATATCTGATAAGGCAAAAATCATGTAGCACAACG
>OMLF01027473.1:11087-24689 GCA_900302615.1 Holocentrus rufus
AGAGCTCAAGGGCAACTCTGTGGATTCACCATTTTGCACCAACCTTCAATAATCATACTGAGGCGAAGTCATTGTCGAAGAGTAATACCAATATGTTGCATTTTGACTTAAGGGCAAGACCCTTGCTTTTTCTTGACTGGAAAACTCTCTTGCTTATATACACTATTGCACAGCGTACACATAAAACCCAACAAGTTCATGCCTGTTCTCCGGCAGCTACTGAAGAGCATTCTGGGAAATGCATGTCATTGCTAACTGAAGTCGACATAGACAAGACAGATTTGTAATTTGCAACAACTCATCACAGACTAACTGCTGGAATGCATTGAACATCGCAGGTTAATTACAGATTTCCTCATAAGTCCCTCTGTATCTAAAGAGCTGGTCGGGTCTCAGTGCCCAGCTAAAACAGTATGAGTGCAGGCTAAACTCCCTCAGTCAGTCATGAACACACAGATTCGCACACAGACACAAATTTGCGTGCTTGCCCTGCTCTCCATATGCCCTCTCTTTGCTCCAATTATAACGCAGTGGCAGTTTCCCATCAGCCAGTATCTCCCTCAGTCTCCAAATGGCTGCTCAGTGCCAAGCTTGTCAAGAAATTAAGCCATCACATGCTGACAGCTGTTGCTTCTCTCTCTCTCTGTCTCTGTCTCCTCCTCTCTCTCTCTTCTCCCTTATTCACTCACAATTTTCTCTCACTTATGAAGCCCACTTTGAATGTATTACACAAGCATACACAATTATTTGTCTACATGATGGCTTGCAGGGGCAGCGCATATACATTTTTGAGACTTTGACTGACAGCAGAACAAATAGCCCCTCTGTAAGTGGCTTAGCTAACTCTTAATGGTAAAGGTGCATGCTGTCAAACAATGCTTAATGTGCATGCATGTGCGCGTGCAGACACTCACTCACACAAACACACACACACAAATATAATTCATTGTTTTCGTATAACCTCTCTCCAGTCCTCCTCTTCTTTATTCTTTCACTTTCTCTGTTCTGTTTTTTTTTTGTTCTTTGCTCTATTTGTAAGCTCCAACATTATGAATGCAGCCCCCAACTCTTACAAAGACTCCTTGTTGGAGCACCGACGCTTGATGACCCGGGTGGTCTATAAAGAAGCGAAAAGGAGAGAAGAGGACTAAATATTTTCATTGCACCTTGACAAAGACTTAATTGCACATGTCCAAGCAACGCGGCTCTCACACATGTAGTCATACAAACATTGCATTCACTCACAAAGACACATGCACACAAAGCACCATGTTGCATGGCCGTCTTTATCCCTGTCACCCGTGACTGTTAAACAATGCAGCCGTTTGGCCCGCCAGCAAGGTGGGGATATAAAGGGTTTCATTTCCAAAACACAGCGGCCCTGATTTGCACATATGATCTTAACATGCAGGTATACACAAAACAAAATGCTGCTAAGATCATACATAACCTCTTCAGCCTGTGTCCACTGTTTTCTGCAAGTTCCACCCAAAACAGATGAAATTTGTTAGCATATATTATTTATAATACATGCTAATAACACTTAATATATTTAAGCCTATTTGACTTTTTATCATTAAGTCTGTCAAATCCTAACCCAAAGAAATTAAATGTGGGAAAAGGCTGGCCTAATGTTTAATACCTCAAAACAAATAATGCTTTACTTTCTTCCAATTGCTGCATTTAGTTTTAAGAGGGTACAAGATAGTAAACAAACCCCTGGCTGCATTAGTATAAGAAAGACGAAGCACAGATGAGCGCTAAGAAATAGAAGCACTCAACTCCAATCATGTAACAGAGAGACAGTCGAGCATCTCTCTTCAAAGTAATATGCAAATCAGCCTGTGTGACTCCACTGAAGCAATTGGAGGTGTACTTCCATCACGGAAAATTTATTAGAGGACACTGTTAAATTTGGTGCTCTGAAAATGAGGGGGAAAACAGGGGAAAACAGGGAGATGGGGTCTGAGTGAGGAAATTGCGAGGCGGATAATGAGGGAGAGGTGTCGGGGATGTAGAGAGATGTACAGAGTGTGCGTAATGGATTTATATAAGAGACAACAGTCAAGGACAAAATATGGAGGGACGGACAGACAAAGGGACAGTCCAAATGAAACTGATCAAGGTCAAGACAGATTTTACTGTCCGTGTGTTTGCAAACAGATTAACATTTATAAAAGGAAATCAAAATACAGCCATCAGCGCTGCATGTGCATTCAGACATGGCCAGACGATGTGCCGGTTTGCAGCAAGACACAAAAAGATTATAAACTGATCAATAAGATGGGCTGAGAGGGGAGGAGGTGGTTGGAGACGGAGTGAATGAGACCAACTAACGTGAAAAAAAAAAAGAGAGCGAGGTGGAATGTTTGTGCTGAGAAGAGACAGATAGGATAGAGACAGAAGGAAAGAGGGGGAAAGAAAAGGCAAAACAGAGTGTCAGGGAAAGAAAAAGGCTCTTACGGGCTAAATGACGCCTGATTCCCTGGATATTTGGGCTCCCCCTGGGGAACATACAGTTGTTGCTTGGCACTGACAATTTGAGAGGCTCCTGAGGGAAAAAAAAAAAAAGAAAAAGAAACTGAACAAGGCAGAGGAACACTTTAGCATCTCTCTGTAGTGGAGGCTGACAGTTATTCCATCCACATATCCAAGAGCCCATCACACTATCACAATCCCACAGAATGGCCATTTGTAACTGCCAGGCTGCGTGGCAATGCAAAAGACAACTTTTTTTTAATGTTTGCTTGTTAAAACAAACTTAAAAAGAATATTTAATGTATAATCACAAGTTCCTAAAACTGAGGGAATAATCAGAGTTGTTGCTGAGCCTCCAAAATACCAACAGAATGTACAAAAAAATGTTGGAAAGCATGAATGTAAACACGTAAGGCTTTTATAAATGATGAAACGTACATTTTAAGTGAGAAATTTTCCTAAAGACAGGAAATTCAAATGTGTATCCAAGCTCTTCTTCTTCTTCTCCTTCTTCTTCTTCTTCTCCTTCAAGCAAGCATGTTATGAAATCCAGCCCTCATAATCCTCTAGCAAATGTTGTCCTAAGTCTAAAGGTCTAAAAAACAATGCACACTACATGCTGGGCAGATTATTTAAAACCTCCAATCGCAGAAAACTTTAATCCAAATTTCTTAATGGAACATAATAAAGCATCACATGCCCTTTGAATGTTAACCGTTTGCATGCGTGCAAATGTTATCAGCTTTAACATACAGTAAATTATGGCTGTTTCAGAAAGCCAAATCCCAAGATTTCATGTCTAAGACATCATAAAACTCAGAGACTTCTCTCTCAGCGGCTTCATTTTTGAGCAGCATGTGATGTATCTCTAAGACACAAACGCGTGGCGATGAGGATCAAAACACAGAAGTGACATACACATGCAGCATAATAAAAATTCATTGAATCTGTTCCACGGGCCAAAATGGATGGTGGCAGCTAGGTCATATTGCATCTGTGCAGATGGGGTCAGGGGTGAGGGAAAGTTGTATGAGAAGACAGTATGCTTTCATGCATCATGTAGCAGATAAAGATTTTTGGGGCTGAAAGAAATAGAGAGTGGAGGCTGGGCTGGATGCAAACGGCAATGTGTTTCTGGGGCTGGAGCCACCTTCTGCCTTTCTCTACACTCATTCTGTCTAAATCATTCTTCTTACTATCAGACTGTGTTTGTGTTGAAGGTATGTGTATATGAGGGAGAGAGAGAGAGAGATAGAGAGAGAGAGAGAGAATGGTGTAGACATGTGAAAAGCTGTAAAGCCTATTCATTTGACTTCTTCACTTTTTATTCAAATAGCCCTGACCTATTTGTTGCACGATGCCAGCCCTTATTTTATATGATCCACCAACAAGCCCAAAGCGATTATTCCAACACAAATGGCATGGACTTGACATGGGCCCAAAAGCGTTCATATAGCTCTCTGGCCTAAGGCCACAGTTTGTCATAACACAGGGAATTATGTATTATTCCTGCGCCTGGTGATGACATCACAATAGCAGGATGAAATATAAGCTCAGATGTGGCTAGCTGATTGTGGAGAGCTGCAAGGGCTTTCATTAAAAACAGCATATCGCTCATAAAAAGATTAGAGCTGGACAGCTGTTTCCTGATAGTATGAGGCTTCTGTAGTGGCTTCATCATAAGCGGGCATACCTGAAAAAATAAAACTCCCCCAACGCCGCTGTGCTGCAGTGCTGTGCACAAGATTTTCAGCCATGGGCAGCAATGCAGACTAAGTAAACATGGTAAACTCTTACTAGTGCTTTAAATCATCATAAATACACATCGGCACTCCTAAGCAAGGCTATCATATTTGACTAATAGCCTACATCAATAGACACGCTGACGAAAGATACTGCCAGAGGTGTTAAACTGGTCATTATGGCCAAAAATCTTTTGAATAATACACCACTGGCCAACCAAAATGCAAGTCTGTGGTCCCATTGGCCCAAGAGTATGTATAGTCTAACCCTGCTTTTCCACTGAGGCGCTGACACTGGTTTTCATTTGAATGTCTCTGCTTGAGTAAATAGGCCAACAATTAGTCTAATTTAGCAAATGAGTTATCCAGGACTTTGCTATGCATTTGCCTATTTTTCATACCCATAAATCTGCATCTCTCTCCCCCACTATTCAGTTCTCCACTACTCCCACGGTGAACTGTACATAATAGAACAAATATGTTGTGTGGTAGACAAACAAGAGGAAAACAGTAAATGCTGATTGTTTAAGAATAAGAGAGGTGTACAGGTGCCATTTCTAATTTGGTGGGTGAGGCCGTGAGAGGGCTGCCTTGAAGAGCACACAACAGCTGGAATCAGCCTCATAAACCAGCGCAACATCAAAGGCTCTTTAGCTTGTTTCATCAAAGGTGTCTTCATTCTTTGGCTCCCACTGTCTGCTCGCGCACCGTGAGTGTGTCACTCTTGGTAAGAGTTTCAGGAAATCTTGGCATGAAAGTAAAATTTATTCGAGCATCCAAGAAAAGTGATATTCCTCTAACACAACGCTGTTTACATAAGGAAATGAAAAATGAAAGAAGGCAGTCACACACTCATCTGCGCTCCCATGTTTTATTTTTTTTATGGGGAGAAAAAAAAAAAAGCAACATCCCTGCCTTCGTCTGGGGGAGTATAGTGGAATATGACATTTAAACACCAATGTGAGCAGTTAGTACAATCTGTGACAGGTGTGTTAGGCATGAATGTTAATGAGTGGATCAGTTTCATACGTTTTCATGTTGAGTTCACCGCACAAATAAGCAGCAGCAACAAATACAACAACGAGAACCGCGCCACAGACACCACATGAGATCACATTTGGTGCTGCATGCACGGTTGATTTCTTAAATCGAAAATTAATTTGAAAATGAATCTCTGTTCTGATGCACTTTGGGGAGGAAACAGATTGGTTGGTGTCACAGTGTCTAACAAACTCAAGATGTGCGATTCCTCATTAAGGCCAGTATTAATTTAGAGAAGAACCGGGACATTTTTCATTGTTATTACAACACAATGGACATACTTCATCCAACTGATCTCACTAAGCCCTTCATTGTGCTTTTCTTGTATGATAACAATCATAGTATTACACAGTTGGAAGTGTTTGCCTACATAAGGAAGACAATCAAGTACTCCAGCATCATACTAATACACAAGTAATGATGCAAACACATCAGGGTTTTTAGGTCCCGCTTCTCATTTGATAAGAGGGCTCTGATGTCGCTGAAATTTCAGGTGTCAACAGAATACGAAAAAAAAACTGTCATAATGTGTCTGATTCAATGTGTCTTCAAGATTTATATATAAAAAATATACATATGTAGGTATATTATGAGGGAGCACCCAGATGCATTCAAATACACTTTAAATACAACATAATCAGACAAATAAGGGCTCAAAATAACATCTTATTTGGAAAGGCCACATATTTTGAGGGGGAAAGAAATACTTGGTCTTTCTGTTGTGGTAAATAAGGTCTTTAGATGATTTTAATTCTAAAAATTTCAATAACTGCCAATATTAAGATTATATGGATGTCTGCATCATTTTTGAGTGCAGATTTCCTTTTTCTTTTCCTTTGTTTTTTTAATAGTCCTTGTTTTTGGAATCATTTTTTCATCAAAAATGTCAAATTGTGCACGTACTAGTCCAAAGAGTGAAAACTGAGAAAAATTGGAGAAGAGAAAAAAAATACATAAAGGGACAGTGTAGATGGGAAAAAATGAAAGATCCAGGCAAAAAAAAAAAAAAAAAGAGGGAGAGAAATTGAGATAAGGCAGAGAAAGTGAGAGCAAGAGAGGGAAATAGAAAGAAGACAGAGAGATGTGGCCATTACAGGTGCGCTCGTCACGGAGGGGAGCGCGTGTCGAAAAAAGAAAAGAAAGTTCCCCCTGGAAGACAATGGCTTTGGACAGGCACACAATAGCTTCATTAGGGGGTTCACATTATCAGGTCATGGGAGATAGAGGGGAAATATCAGAGTGGACACATTCGAACGATGCCCGTTGCCAAAGCCTGCCAACCTGGCGCACGCATGCCTCAGCTGTGACGAATGCTGATTTTTTGTTTGTAATCTGATGCTCTTGAAGTTGGCAGCGATGGGGAAACGGTCAAATAGGTAGAGTGTGAAAGGAGAAAGGGTAAAGAGAGAGAATTTAATGGTTACTCGATGGCCATGTTACATTCCATTGTTATACCGTCCCACTGTCCCCTTATCAACTCGCTTTCACAGCCCTGATAAGACTTTGCTGGTTGTAATCAACATGGCGGAAACAGAGCTGGCAAGCCCAATCACCTCAAATCTATGAAGGCGGGTTAAGTTACATAAATAGAGCCGTTTCTGGAATGGAATAACAACCGAGTTCTTGTTTCCTCCCTTATGTGAATTCTGCCTGAGAAGAGATCCCAAAGATCCTCGCCTAGGAAGAGGAAGAAAAGAAAAATGATCAAGATTCACCCGACTAGCAGACACCTCATTGAGTTATTGCTAGCTGTATTAGCATGAAGAATAATTACACCACTAGGAACCCCGCAACCGTGTCGCTCACCATTAGCACTGAACGTGAACCCTCTTTGAGATGCCCTCTATGCGCACAGGCCAAGCTATCGATCGGACGGATCAATCACTGGCTGCTGGTGAGCAGGCCTTTAAGTGGCCACGTCACACTTGTACACCAGCATCAGGGGAGCTGTCATGCAGCACTTACAATCAATTACCGAAATTAGCCCCTTAACCCCCGTGTGGCTCTCCAGACTGTATTCATCAAACCCGGTGATGATGGACGGGGTTAGGGGAAGGATTCGGACTCCTCCGGAGCCGATGAGAGACGAAATAAGTCAAGACTTTTGAGTGTTTGCATATGTCCATGATGTGTATGGAACGTCTAACTGGAAACCTGCTTGACAAAATGTTTGCAGTGAAGGAGCAAACTGAACATGCAGATGTGAGCAATGCCACACCAGGTCCTTAAAAGCACTTAAAGCTGCAATGACTGGAATTGTACAACTGAGCAAGTTCAGACTCAACTGACACAAAAACACAATTTATCAGTAAGTCCACGAAGACTCAACCATCAAATTATGTTCTTATTCCATCCTTTTTTTTTTTGGCTGAGTCTAAATGGTCCTCAGTTAACTCCACTCTCTCTGCAATTTCGATTAACGCAGCTTTAATGTATTGAAATTATTGAAATGTATAAATAAAAGGGCAAGCCCAAGCATATATTGCTTTTTTAGTTCATAATTGAACACTGTCATTAAAAACAGGCAAAAGTATCTGAATATTGTAAAGTACTGGAAAAGAATGGGAAGCTAGCAGTGTTACTGTCAGAGTTAGGTAATCCCAGCCCTGAAAGATTCAAAATCCACAACAGCATCAAAAGAGTGAGGTAGTGTTCTGAAATGGATGTCATATTACTGCTGAGCTGCGTTAACACCAAAGAACAGCTCAGACTGGGAATGTCTCTGTTTACCTGGCAAGGACTGAAGGTGACACTGTTAAGCAGATAAAACACCCCAACGCTGAATTCAGGCCAGTGGTGAAGCGTCCCTTGAGCCCCACCCCCAAAGACCCCTTACACACACACACACACAGGGAACTACCTACAAGGTTGCACCCCCTCCACGGATGTGCCCATGTCATGGACAAAGTATTCTAATTTCAGCCAGGTTCACTCTCACCTGGATGTTGGTAATAAATCTTGTTTGGTGACAAAAATAAATGTCCAATTAAAGTAGAAATTGACACAAAAAGAAGGGTATGAGGAAAAGAATGCCACTTCAAGGACAAAGTGCCCTGTAATAAAAAAAAAAAAGAATAAATGGCTGAGATGCAGAATAATCTAGTGCAATCACATAAGTTGTTTCCTAAGAGAAAAACATATGCCCAAGTGTGGAGCCTCAGAAAGAAACAGACTGTGAGCTAGTAGACTAGAGCGTCCGATGGGAATAGCTGTACTGTGGTAGGTGGAGCAATGTAATCATTACTGGAGCATGTGTGCAGTTTTAGTCCTGTTCAAATTTGCTATGTCAGTAACCTTTCCAGGCTGCGTGCGTCTGCGCCAGTAAAAATTGTGGCCGCTCCTGTAAATAGCCCAGTAAAAATACTGTCAGGTAAAACCTCTCCTGTCCCAACTGGCATTCCTGAAACTGTTGGCAAACCTCTGCATAGATTGCTTTCCAGAAAGTACAATTGTGGAAAATCTACTCAAGTTGCACTTTAAAGTGGCGTTCACCCCAAACTGAGATCAGACTCCAAGTCTCTTATTCTGGCCCCCGATGCAGCTTATCTTTGCTCTTGCAGCTGTGCTGTATTGTTGTTACTTGAGCATGTCAGTGTCAATGGTGGAAGTTATATATGATACATGGTACTGTAATTACAGAGATCCCTTATCCTGTGCAAAACGGCCATAACCATTAACAGTTACTTTATGAACATTGTTATGAAAACTAATCCCGTCTGAATAGGATTAAAGACATTCCTGTACCTAAACTTTGGTCCCAAACTAGAGAAAAGGTTATTTCATTGGCATACCTGAAGTATATGATATTATCCTCCACCTATCTTTATCTTCATTTTGACCCTACACTGTTTATTAGCTATGGACTTCATGTTCATATTTTTTTTCACCACAGCAGCTTCACCAACAAACCATCTCGGGATTCTTCCTCCTCCTGTAATCTCACTTTAACTCTTAAAGTTTTATTTTGATCATTTTGCTGATTAAAAAAGAAATAAATGCAGGTGTTCATCTGTTGATATGGTTAGCTGCAAATGAGACTCCTCAAATGCTTCAATCAGGGGATGTTAGCGTCACTCAGACAGCCTAATGCAGTAAGGCTTTTGCCATTTACTGTTTTTGTCATTGCTGATATTCATCTGGTTATAAATGGAGCTGTCATGATAACACTTCGAAGGATAACGCTAACCCCCATTTACCAATCTCTTCGTCAAATCCCAAAGGGTGGAGCTTTGATTACTCCTGCAATTAGCGATGTCAACCTCCTCCATGAATTAAGTATTCAGGTTTGGGTTTTCAAACCAATTAGCCTACTCTCTTGCTATGACTTGTTGATTAATTATAGATATTTAGTTAGGGAAGGAGATGTTAATTATTAATCAAAATTGAATTATGTGGCATAATTAACCACAAAACTTTTCTATTTTTTTCTCATCTCTGTATGTTTTCATTTCTCTCATCTCAGACTGTTTGTGACACGACAGAGTTGAGAGAGAGGATGCATGCATATGTGACCTTGGCTTATGTGAAAAGGCGTTGAAAGCATTAGCAAGGTGCTAATAGCTTTTGTGGGAGTGTTTGCTGTACTGTCAGCAAGTTGCTGTAAGTGCTCAATGTTAACACACGCACTCAAATCCAAAATCAATGGGCTCTTAGAAACCTGTTGTACTGATGCATTGTAAGACTCTATTCATCACTTGTTTATGGCTACATGCTATGAAGTGAGGTAATGGCATTTATGGGTATTTACAGGTGACATGTTGAGTCCTTAAATAATATTTATTGTGCCTGCCACTCTCTTGCTATTGTAGCCAATGTCCTTGCACAGATGATATGGCATATATCTGGCCATGTGTTGAAGGAAAGATGTGACTTCTTGCAAGGTTGTGTGGGTTACTGAATGCTTTATTAGCAAATAATAGAATGGATCACCAGTTTTTGTTAGATCAGATCTGAATTGCTCTACCATCTAGTTACTATTGACGAATATGCAATTAAATATGCAGTTAATGACTGAAATGCTGTAAAATATTAACATTGGTGGATGCTATCTGTTCTTTGGTGGGAAGATTCTGGTCTCCCATCATGCAATGCAAGTGTGACTAACTCGTAATGAAGGTTTTATTTGATTGGTGAAAAGCAGCTTGGGAACGTGTAAATATTTGTCTCTGTTGAATCCGGGCAAGGATCTCTGCACTTAGAGAGTGCCGAAGAGGAGAATAAAAGAGAAGAGTAAGAGGTTTCATGGAAATACAAAGGGAGTCCGTTAGAAAAACAAGTGCGAAACAACTAGCGCAGCGCTGCTTTAACATGGCGTACACATTTCATATGCATTTGAGGTAAAATAACTGCACTCGTAACTGCAATTTTAGCAGAATTCCACTTTTTGATTGATGTAGTTGGTGTAGTTCCACGCCATCAGCATAATGTTCCAAAGGCAAACAAAAAGGAGAAAGACTGTGGTATTAGTTGCAGTTTTGCTCAATTTCTGTGTGTATTGATGCATTTCATAGCACATTTCAGTAACCAAAGAGACTGTGATGAGATAAGGAGATTACCATACTTATCATAATCACCATTGAAAGGCTCTGAATTTGCATGAACATATATTGCTTTGGGATAAGGCTTACAATGGCAGTGTAGCATATTTGTTCATAACCACAGGTAAATCTGAATGACAGCTGTAAAATGTAGTGGCTAATGGGATGCTAAATTCACTCAGTATGCCTCAGGAAATGCAGATTCACCATTCTCCCTTACCTGATAAATTAAACGGATATCTGATAAAACTTGGAGCATATGCACAAAGACAAAACACCACTTTAAGACAGCTACATGTATTCAGCTTATACAGTCTGCCCATAATATGACAAAATGATTATACTTCAAACAGCACGGTAATGAATTATGTTGACATAAAATAATCGCTCATTTACAATAACTGTATGGTGTTTAAAGGCCTATGAATCCTGCAATATCCTTTCAACTTCCTTTTTATTGTTTCTACAGTACTATAATATAATGCACCAAAACATCAGGGTCATAACAAAGAGAAATGGCAGAGTTATTTTTATATTACTGACTTCAGGCCAGATATATAGTATAAAACTACAATATTTGGTCTTAGAAAGACATGGAAAGACATTGTATTTGTCCACTCATGGCTTTTTGGCTTTCTTCATAGTCAGAATGGTAACAAATCAGCCATACTCCAATAAAGGACAATGATTCCTGAAAAGAACAAGTTTGTTCTTTGAAACTGTCTGGGAGAGATATACCCTCTGAGTAATGAAAATGTTCGGTCAAGCCAATTAAAACAGAGCCATTTTGTCTTTGTGTCTTCCCCTCCTTTCCAATTAATTAAATATGATTATAAAGGGAATATTATATTCTTGTGGTCTGAATGCCTGCAACAGACCTCCAGTGGTCATGCACTGAGGTTGAATTACTATGTTGTCAATGAGGCTATTATGTGAGAATTAGGTTTGAGCTTGACACCTCACAAAATGCTATTGTGCGATACTATTATGAATGCTGCATGAAAACGACTGGCTCCAGTGAATGTTTCAAGTTGTGAATGTGAGTGCCATTGAAACCTAGTCACTTGTTCCACCGTTTTATGAATTCCTTCAAGCTTCAAGTATTTCTCTCTCCACAACAGAGATTAACCTATTTCTCCCTCCCTGTTTAATTAATCAGCTTATTCTGTTCACCCTTTGTTTCTTGTGTTCTATTGCTGGTCAATGCTGGGGAGGAATTAAACTGAGGTTACACATGTAATTATATGCTACAAAGTGAGAAACTGACTGTGAGCAGCATTAGACAAAACCATATAGTTTTGACTCTTTGTAACTGTTTATATTTTCCTTTTGAAATTTTTCAAGGAGCTTATTCTCCTATTATGGGAAATGTCAATAAATGGAGACAAAATTGCGATATAAAAGCATACAGGTTGTGTCAACTCACTGGAAATCCCCTATTGATGTGCAAATTCATGCATCTAAATGCTTCAAATTGTACCTTCACTGTTGTTTTTAGCTGTAAACATGTACTTCATATTTTTATAAGGCTTCAGAAAATCCTTAAATCCATAACTTTTATACTTAACTTCTATACCCTCATTAAGGTCAGCTATTTAGTATGCAACAGTATTTTTTTTTTTTTTGAGGTCAAGTCAGCTTATGCTTCTATAACACAGTTGCTTTCTGTGAATTATGCAAAAACAAAAAGACAGATATTTATTTCATCATTACTGTCAAAGTTGCTAAGTAGACATTACGGTAGACTGATGTTGCATCAATGCTTTTCATTGCGGTTAGTGCTATTTAAATGATGGAGCAATTCAGCACAATGAAAAATCAAACTTACTCCCACACACAGAGTTAAAAACTTCATTCTCTGTTCATTCTCTGCTTTGGTCCTCCAGCCTTCAGGACTAAAACCAAGTCAACTAAGTAGCTGCTTTAAACACCACTACAAATACGTCTTTTGGAGTGTACATGTGTATTTCCTCTAATGTGTATGAACCTACTGCACC
Source organism: Holocentrus rufus (assembly GCA_900302615.1). NCBI lineage: Eukaryota > Metazoa > Chordata > Actinopteri > Holocentriformes > Holocentridae > Holocentrus > Holocentrus rufus. Next base: position 23,883 of record OMLF01027473.1, read on the forward strand.
GCTCACTGAGGTACCAGGATGCCCAAGCAGCACATATGTCAGTGTGCACAATGGGGATATAAGGGGTGTCCTTGGATGTGGGCAAGACAGAGTCAACGTGCTGGTTGAGTCATCCCTCCCACGGTGATGGAAAGTCCGGCCATGGATCACTGACATTTCGGGTCCTTGTCACTGAGTCTATCCTTCTAAATTGTATGTACCTTTAACTTGGGCTTTTGACACAAGTGCTTTATATAGAGCAAGAAAGACTGTTTTTGGCGCTGAAACTGCTGGGAATTCGCTTATGGATCTGCAGCTCACTTACTAGGGACTGTCCGAGCGCACTGGCTGAAAGCACAGAGGGAACAAGTACATAAAGGGAAAGGACAAAGGACAAAAACACCACAGCTGAGCTCACAAGTGAAAGTCGGATTTGTGCACCAAGTTTAGAGGCCATTGCATTACCAAGTACAGTAGATAGGACATTAACTTATCACTTGTTTTTCTTTTTTTTTTTTTTCTTTTTTTTTATGAGCATCAAGTGCCCAGCATGGATAGCAGTGCAAAGCTCGGCTAGTGTCACCACAGGGCTACTTATTATTATTATTAGCATCATTTGTCTGAATCTCCTGCTGGTTCAGCGGACACTATGAAGACGACATGTTAATAAATGACCCCGGGTACCTCTTTGGCATAGGCCTGTTTCTCATCTGCCCCCTCAGCCTCATCAGCAGCACACGTGCCCGCACACACACACACACACACACACACACACACACACACACACAATCCCCAGCAGGGACAGAGGGTGGCGATTTGTTTTCCTGC
>OMLF01027473.1:26372-43348 GCA_900302615.1 Holocentrus rufus
TGTGTGTGTGTGGTGGTGGTGGGGGGGTGGGGGGTGGGGGGGGTCGGACAATAGATCTTACTATGCTCATGCATACAAAGAGATGTCTGATTTTGCTCATGGTCTGTGTGCACATGTGGGTGCTGAATTTTCAAATTAGCGTGATGTGATTCCAACAGAGTCAACTTGCCGTCAAATGGAGACATATGGTGTCACATCTGCATGCAAAGCCTAGCATATGCTACACGTATCATGTTCTCTCAACCTGTGAGCCAGAATGACATGAAGGTAGCTCCGTGGCGCACTTCTTGTGTTTTCGCATTCACAGAGATATTCAGACACGGAGATGGAGGTTTGCGCTTTGCTGGTAAGAACAACGGAGGTTTCTAATGGGAACTCTTCTCTGTTGCTGTGAAGGTAGTGCAGTGTCTTGAGTTTCTGTCACACAGCACATCATTTTCCCCATTGTTGAGGATTAAAGGGAAAGGTCAGGTTTTAATACATCCTTACTTAATTTATCATAAAGAGATTCCTTTTAAAAAGCCCTTAACTTACTGGGCTTTTAGATGCTATAGGAGAAGTTTCCAGCTTTTGATGAGAGGAATTTAAGTGCAAGCCATTTACATATATTTTCTTGAAGAAATATTTTCAGGCCATTTGTGTTGCATTCATATTGCTAACACACTATTTACAAGTTAAGGATCACATTGTGAACTGAATTTTCAAAGGACGCCATTAAACTCAAGGTTCAGTGAGCAGGGACATGAGGAAAATTGAAAGAAATCATTTGATGATACAGAATCACGACTAGCAAAATCACATATAGTAGCGCAGTCTGTTGGCCGAGTCTGCTGCTTATTTTGTGATCTGATCTGAGTCGGGCCGAGGGTCCATGAGCACATGTTGTAGGGATGTAACTGTTGCTGCACCTGCCTCAGCAGGACCTCGTATGGAGATAATGGATATTACGATAGAGAGGGGATAGTTGGGAAAGAGGGGTGGGGGGTGAATGAACACATGCAAACAGTGACATATAGGATAGATGTGCTTATATGGTGATGGTGATGTATAATTCCACTAAACAAACACCAATAACATCTATCTTCAAAACACTGATGAAAGTCTGTTTTGGATCAACTGAAAAGGCTCCCATTTCAGGAATAATCAGAGACTTCTTTAACAAATTGTAACATCCCTTTTCTCAAGATAAAACTCAAAAAGTGATTCAGTAAATAGATTCCATTCCAAACATATTGTTAATATTTAAAGGGGTAATAAAAGGACCAAACTGCCTTGAATGAGCTCTCTGTGTCTCTGAAGCCGTGCAGTGTGAAGTATAAGTATGTCTACACTCTGAAGTTACCAGGTGGACCTATCACGGCTGGCAGTCTGGTGGGAGCTGGTAATACACAACACTATTGTGGGCTGGGAGAATGATTGAGTGCCGCGGGCCTACACCGGTCGTCCCGTCTGTTTTGTTGCCACTCTATTCCATCATAGGCACATTTGGCCTAAAGGGAGACTCCGGAGAAAACGGGTGCTGACCTTGTGCACCTGTGCTTCTTTGATGCTGCGGATAGAAATATACCTGACTAACCCAGGAGTTTGCTGTCTCTGTGCCCCCTCCCGTTTGGTCTCTTAAGTGGTTCTCATTATAATGCAGACCAAGGACGACACCCTCTTTCTGCAAGCAAATGCTCCAGCCTCCCAACCTCTTAGTCACAGCCGCATTTTGATAAGAGCTAAAGGGTAAAAGTAAGAGAAATGAGGGAGTCCCTGAGTGTGCACATCCTATCATATTAGAAAAACATATCTCTTAAAGCTTTACACCGAACATCGTGATCCAAGATAAATCTAGTGTTTTTATCACATCTCTTTTCAAGCTTCCATTATAGTGTGGGTGCTCTTGACGAGTTGTAAACTGGAAATTATCCAGAGTTAGAACACTGACATGGACTGTCGGCCCATTATGGTCCGTCACTCAGTGCAGACAGATAAATTACTTTGCTGTCAATCTGGCCATCAAATGAAAAGAATTGTGGGAGTAATCAATGGCAACCAGGAGGGTGAAAAAAAATAATAATTCCTTATTTCATCACTATGGTGTGAATACATCAAATGGCAAATGAATTTTCTGCCCTCAACTCCTTTACTACCATCCTCATTTGCATGCAATGCTCCTCAACCATCCCAATTAGAGGGACAAAGAAGGGAGTAATTGCAGATTAAAAACTAGAATGCTATATGTAATCGCATGGATCAAAACACAATTAAAACTTCATCTCAACCTGTTATAGCTCACTGACGAGCCCAACCCCCCTCCCTGATCTTAATACTTTAAATCATATAAGGGAGGGTCGTTTGCCGACGGACAGATGAAAACACCTCTTGCGCCCAACAGTAAATTAATCGCACCAATTATTCACCACCGAGAGACATTTAATGCAAGCCTTTGGAGAAACGAAAGCCGGGCACTCAAATCCTCTCATTTGTAATTGGCTGTCTACTTCAATAATTGATTGGAACAAATGTGAAATGGATGAGAGGGTCTAAGTGTTCTCCATCACACGCTTTCTGGTTCAGCAAGTTCACGGGCGACTGCTCAGAGAACAGTCCCACTGCACAGATTTAGCTGATTTTTATATCATCTGATTGCTATGCATGTAAGTGGAGGTAATAGTGGTGATCCATTTATATCACGGGGACGTTCATGGGACAGTTTGTCCTGGTGCAAGGCTGTAGGCCTCCGTGTCAAACGTCAACTAATCTGAGACAATAAAACACAGATTATTACTGTACCTTTAGATTCGGTTCAGAGCAAAGGGCCTGCGTGTGTGTGTGTGTGTGTGTGTGTGTGTGTGTGTGTGTGGGTGGGTGTGTGCAGTGACACAGGCTTGTAGTGTGCTGTTCTACAACAGACCCCATTGAATGCAATTGACTCTTGCACCTTCTGATACAGGAGCGCAGGCAAATAAAATCCCTTTAAAATTCATGAATTGAATTTTTTTTTTTTTGCTACTGGCAGGAAGAAGAAACAATTAGCAGTGCTGTTTTCACTAAAGTCCACTAAAATCAATAGTCCCTGACGGTATTGTAAACCAAATGGTGCTATTGACCTGAAACCTGTGGATGCCACATATACATCCTTAAAGGGATTGCAGGTCTGCTCTATACAAATGTAGACAGATTACCATGCATAGTCAAGTAGCCTTGAAGAGCTTGAGCAGTCAGAGTGATCTTCACCCTCACCTGCAGTTGTTTACCTCAGCCACAAAAACTAATGATAAGGCCGTCTGGAACAAGAACCAGATGTTTTAATTCACTTCATCCTACATGTATAGAACTAGACTGTGTTTGCTGCATCTATTTTGTTGTGGGTCTGCGTGCATGTCTTTTTTCTTTCCATGTGTGTCAAAGAATCTTCACCACCATGGAAGATGAAGTCATGAAACGAAAACCAGCATGCTCTGCGGGGCCCTGGGGCAAAAAAATGAATCAATGACGCTGAGCAAGAAGGGCTTAAGGGAGCATATGGGATGTTGTGCACCATTCACTGTCTTGTTGAAGACTGAAAAAAAAGGCACACTGCTAAGATATGTAGTGAATTTACGTGAGAGCCTTGCATGCATGTACACATTTCCAAACACACTTTAATTGCAAGAAGAAAAAAAGTGGGGAGAGAGTGAGCGGGCAGAATGTGGGGTAAAATTAAATCACCAGTTTACTAGAATGTGTTGAGATTTTGGACAAAAGCTTATCAAAGCAAATGATGTATGGATGCATTTATATTGGATGCAAATATTCCTGCACGCTTTAAGTTTGCAGTGTGAACAGTGTAAATTCTGCCCAATCAAATAAAGTATGTTAAGTTAATTAAATGCATTTTTACATTTGCTGCATGTTTGTTCACTGTGTGTATTTCACATACCACTCGGTTTGGACCAATGATTATCTGTTCTATGGCTATCTCTCTCATGTCTTTTTAATTATATATTTTTTAAATTTTTTTTTGCTTTCGTTCTCGTCTAGATGCTTCTGTCACTGCACGAAGGGAAAAAAAATCCCATCGCCATAATGCATGATGGGAATGAGAATGCAGGTGCTGAAATGATCCCCTTTCATGCTGAATAATTGCACCGGCACCCCTCCACCTCCCACCCCCAGTTGCTTAGCAAATCCTCCCCACAAGCCTTTGCTGCTGCTTGCTGCGGCGGGTCCCATCCACCTGCCAAGGGCTAAACACTAGTCCATCCATCACCGCACCACTTGACAAATACATTCCATAATAGAAGTTTATTTTTTATGGGAGGCTGAATCAGAGGCCTTCCCATGCATACAAAAACGTGTCAAAGTTATTTATGGGAGCTGCTGAGAAGCACAATATGTCATATCAAACTCCTATTTTCCCTTTCCTACCACCGCATCGCCTGTCAATATCACTGCAGCTATCAATAATGTGGAACACCGGCAGAGATAAAGCCCTCTGGAGCTGTGGGTCACATGGAAGAACGTCCTCTCCTGCTGCTGGAGGAACACACACAAACACACACACTGATAAGAACATACACACATACTGGCACGCAGACAGATTTACACATTTTCTCTCCTCTAGGTTTCTTACAACACTGATTCGCACAGACAGTTCACATACACATTTGTAGTGTGTTCACACTCAGATGTAGCTAATATGAAAAGTACAAAAACTCACTGATCCTTTTTAACGAACATTTGCAACACAAATATTCCAAATTTGAGAAACATTAGCTCAGTGCCTTCCAAAGTAAAGGCTGTCTTTTTTATGAGGAGGATTAACAGTCGGGTGGTTGTGCTAGGATGTTTTTACAATAAAAAAAAATAAAAAAATACTTGTAACTAAAAACTATAAACTGGGGATTGATGGCACTACCTCATGGTATTCAATAATGGTTATAAATACAGATAAGGAAGTTAGCTGACATTCTTGTACAGTGTGGGTTACAAAGGTCAATATGTCCAGGTGGAAAACATGGATACACATCACTTGGTCTAACCAGTCTGTTCTACAACCGCGATTTATAAGCGATGTGGAAGACTGAACTGTCATTCTGATCTGGAGTCAGCTTTACACTTTTCCATTAAAGGTTTAGGTTGGGGAAGAAGGCAGAGATGCAGATTCCCATTTAGCATTGAGGGACAAATTTATCCACATGCAGTAAAATACTTGTATTCAATAATTGTCACTGTTTGAATTTGATCTGTGACTGTAGAAAATAAATATCTTTTTAATTCATTGTTGAAAAGACGATTTGACTGAGATTTGAATGTATGGTAACAGTTTCATTCAACTCCCCCCAATGCTAACAAATGCTTTTTAACACATATTAACCCAGTGGTACATACATATAAGGTCATCACTAACATTTAAGAATATGTTTAAAATATTTAATTAATTACTTGTTTATAAACATTGCAATTATCTATATATGAGCTGATGATCATGTCATAATAAGTTGTTTGTTCCCCATTTATATACTATTTATCTATTTATAAGTGCTTAATCGGGGAAAATAAAGCGTTAACTGAATGTATGTTTGCAGAGTGACTGGCACGTACTTTCATTGTCCTTTTCTACTGTATGTGAGGTGTGGTTATTCTCATACATGTATTCCAGTATGTGTGATATCCCTCAGGCTGTCTTTGCACCAATGTCACCCAGACAAATTCCAGTGCAAAAGTATTAAGCAAATAAAATAAGTCTGATTTAAGTGTCAATTGAAGTTAAACTGACTTACAGTCACTAAGTTTAGTTTGGTTTTAGAACTGAATGAGCCATCACACCCTGACTGCTCTTCAACCCCTGTCATGTTGAAGAATGCATAAAATGAAATTGACTCCTTACATGCAGAGTGCACAGAAATATTAAGCCAAGTTCAAAAGTTACACAAATAGTGGCAAGCTGTGTCCTGAGAGCCACGCTTGCCAAGAACACAATGGAATTCAATGGCATTGACGGCCTCATCTGTCTTGAGGTGTCCGAGCAAATTCATTCACCGATGCATACTCCAATTCCATTCCCAAATCCAAGTTGAGCAACATATTAATTGAAATCGAATACTGTGTACCAGTTCACCTTGGACGCTGTATGTCAACAGCCAGGTCCAATAGTGTCACTATGTTAATGATCCTACTAGATCACTAATGAACAGTTTTGCTGAGCTTCGTACAACAGAGCGCTGGTGAGAAGGGTAAAAAAATAAATAAATAAAAGGGAAAAATAAATGTATGGCATCGAAGCAGGTAGTGGCATGACCGCTGCTCTTAAAATATGCTCCTTTGTGCTGAGGATTGAAAATATTATTCAGCATTCAATGGGCTTTATCAGTAATATTTCCATATTGTTATTATGTTCATATCATGACTAAGAGATGCAACTTTGCTGAAGAGCTTTAAAATACTGGTGGAGTAATAACAGTGATTTATAATTTTGGTGACATACTGTAAGGTGTTTTAACTTAACAGGCAACATGTTAAATTATTGCCAATTAAAATTTTTAAGCTTTCAGTGAGAAGACTGATGTGAATAAGTGTGCTATTGTTAAAAAAAGAGGACAAACTGCAATAACTACTGATTCAAGAAACAAAGTAATTTGGATACTAAACTGTAGTGAATGCTCAACAACTTTGAAACAAACTTCTGAGATGCAGGCACTCAACTTTTTCAGAATTTTTTTCCCCCACTTACACAATCAGTTCTCACATTATGGAAACTGACTGCTCTGAGTTTGTTGCATTAACAATGAACTTGTTACATATCTGTGACTTATTACACACATCATTATCCAGGCTACAAATTTGTCTCATCTTTAATGGTGAACCCATCCCTTGAGAAACATTTGGACAACAAGCAATTTTATATCACCTAGTTCATCAGCTTTCTACTTCATTTTATGTTTATTTGTAGCATTTATTTTATGCATCCTATTTTTCAGCTAAACAAAAGAAAAAGAACACAATTGTGGCTATGAGATATTACTCACTTTTCAACATAGAATATACAACCATCAAAATGTAAGCTAATGTTTACACAACCCACTGAAAGAGTAAAAACATTAAATTCACACGAACCTTTGCATCAGTTCACCCCTGGCCTCCTAACAATCAACTGTGCATTATTTTGTGGTTAACTAGGTTTGATTTGAACTGTTCCAGAGGACAGTTGCAGGCAGAGCTTCTGGGACCGACTGCTTTCCCACACCGGGCCTGAGGCCTGTCATTCAACTTGACAGACATGTCCTTTCAGGGTAAGAAATTGTACCAAATAGGGTCCCCTGATAAAAGCTGACAAACCAATCAAAAACAGACAGAAATTAGACTCTCCAACTTGAAAGCTGTCAGTCATTTTGATTGGCAAGCTAAGCAGGGATTCACCTGCTAAGCATCAGACAGGAATGGAGTCTGCCTTGTACTGTGATTCCTGGCATGGAGAATTGTAGATAATTAGCTTTCTCCTCCTTTCTTTTAAGAGTTTGATAATGATTCAACTAAATCAATTTTAATGACCATAATACTAGACAGTGATGAACATAACCAAATTTCACCAGGGAAACTCTTCTGTTCTGTGGTCACTGGTTACATAATTGAGCAGTAGACTTGCATTCATGTTCAATTTACAGGCTAAACCACGCTGGTAAATCATAATGACTGTAATGTCAGTTGCTCAACTTATTCAAAATTTCCACTGACTCTCTTTCCTTTCTGTTTCCTTGTTATTTTGTCTTATACTGTCACATTGATGCAAGGTGTTTTGGACTGATCTGATAAGCCTGTCTATCAAAACAATCAGGAGACTTAAACAAAAGGTGATGAAGTGAATGTTTGGTTCTAATTTCCTTCCTTCCTTCCTGCTTGGATTGCGCTCCAAATCTCTTTATTTCCTGAAACAGTAAACAACTATCTAATAATGCTGTCACAAACCTCAGAGCATGCAGTTTAACTCTCATCCATTTCTGACTGTGCTTAAATATTTGACATAAATTAACAACTTTTGACCATTTCTCAAGAAGGTAAGCATGCAGAAGAACGTAAATTAGAGAGGCTATGTTTAGTCGTGTGTGGAAGTAGATGAAGTATCTCCTTGCCTCTCGTTCTTTCTGTCTCTTTCACACCTCTGTAATTGGTTGAACAGGTGGAAATGACAGTGTTATGTTGATGTGTGCTTCTTTTTTAACTTGGTATTTGTTATGGACAATCCATGACTAGCACAGAAGTCCAAGAATAATGCATTTCCTCACAGCCCTCCAGGTTTCACAGTTGCTGACAGTCTACTGCCCTGCAAAGCATTGGAATTTCCAAGAAACCTATTTCATTTTATCTTATTTTATTATTTTAGTGGCTAGGTCCCACTGAACAATCTGTTTTTGATCGATTTTGCATGGATTTAAAAACAAATGATATAAACAGATTGGTTGTAAAGGGGTAAAATCACATTTAAAAATATTGTATACAAATCATAGCACTATAGAAAGAGGACCCTTAAGAGACAGTCAAGATCACATGAGGGAAAAAAGAACAGAACAATAGAGAGCAATCCCTAAGTAGAACAGAGAATAGAAAGTGGATGAATTAAGCAACATCACATGAGAGAAAGTATACAGTATATACAGTATAACAGCACGTCCGAGAGTGTGATATTACTTTTATACACTTCTACAAACAACGCCATTCATCAAGTAGCAGTAATAAGGAACAACAGATTATGATTTTTTTTATTTATTTGTTAATTTGGCTCCACCAACACAAATAGTTCTGTCAGAATTCAAGGTACTGAATTGTTGCTAAGCAACACAAATAATTCCGTGACCCTCAGCTAGCTTGCTACTTGAGTTAGATCTAGACATTACCACAGGCTAGCTAGCAGGTCTGCTGATGTAACATGAGCACAGCTGGAGGTTTGCACCAAATATCCAGGCTCTCCTCTCCCCCTCCTCCAATTCTGATGCCATCATACACAATGAGACCACCCATCCAATATAGGTGAAAAGTTAGCAATTTGTAGTCTTTCTCTATTCAAAAAAGTAAGTTTTGTTACTAAAATAAAACCTTGACTTCAACCTTTATGTCTTCACCTGAAGTTCATTTCATACACCTTGTGGAAGTGTGAATGAGCTACTCCCTTTTGAGAACTAACAGTCTTCCTCTCAGTGTAATATCATCTGAGTGGCTTTCTTAGCTTATTAATTACACTATGGAGAGTTAAATGTAGGCACTAGCTCTTCTCAAATTAAGAGTATCTGGCCCCCGATCCACTTGCCCTACCTTGATTGTACCTGAATTCCCAAAAGCATTATACAAATCGAGAAAAATCACTTTAACCCTTTACCATAACCACAGAAATTAGTTTGCATAAAATTTGTTTTCTGATTATAATGTGTGAGATAGTGGAACCTGGTTTGATCATCCTAAATTAGCTTTCCTGAATTACCATGGGAATTGATTCTGGGTCACATTTGTCTGCACAAGGTATCATCAATATTTTATACAGCTAAGAGAATTTACACTGTCCTGTCTTGTAATCAGTGCCAAGTTATCCAATTAATACCCACCTGATTTATAATCTGCAGCACATAATGGGCATTTTTTTGCGTCTGTGTGCATGTGCCGTTGTGACTGTGACTAAAGTGATAAATTTAGTGTCTGGATTCGCCCTTTACTCCAACAGAATTTTCCATAAAAACAATGGTAACAAATCATTCACCATGTAAGAGGGGTAAATGTTAATGTATTGCTGCTTTATAATAGCCTCTCTCCCTAGTTTGAAAAAACATACAAAATGTTCTGTGAGATAAGTGCTTGGCTATTGATAGAGTTTTAATAACAAACCTAAAAACACCTTTTTGGACCCTACTCAATAATCTAATAGAAATCATTCAGAGCTAAATGATGTATCATTAAGCTTCACATTAGCTGCTTGAGATGTGAAAACAAACTTGGTAGTGGAAGGCAATAAAAGGCTGTTGGATAAATATACATGGTGGGATATATACCAGGGGGAAAGGAACAACGGCCACAGAGCAGGATCAGTCCTGCAGGGAAATGAGCTGAAATCTATTTCAGATTGTATGCTTCAGTGTGCTGTTTACTTTCTTATTAATTGTAATATTACACATTATTTCTACTTACACAATGTACTTCAAAGTTTCAATAAGCCACAATGAATTTCAACAGTGCAAGTTGTCCTGGATCTACTTTCCTTGTTTTTGTTTTTTTTGTGTATCTGTGATGATATCTGGGACATCATCATTGGGGACTGTTTGGCCTGTTAGTGGCGCTAGGTTGGGCCAATCAGTTTCACTTCATGAAGACTAGATATCAATGTAAAAACACATCATTCATACATTTGATCCGGCAGTGTCTGCGATATGGAGCTTGAAGCTTAGTGTCCTGTTGGCCTGGTGGTGGCGCTGCGGTGGGCCAATCAGGCTTATATTCAAAATGCCAGACCCCGGTGTCAAAATCCATCAATCTCCCAAATTTCATCCAGAACAGGCCAGCAGAGGCTCAGAAATTGTACATGACAGATGGATGGAGACCAATCCGTAGTTCCTTCAATCTTTGATCATAAGAGACAATCATAAGAGGGGTAAAATTATTTGAAGTGAAGCTCCAGTACGCTTTTTGCTCTTGGAGAAGAAGATGTTTCTGATCCCTCCAAAGTAGTAGTTGAAACGACTCAAATAAATAAATAAATAAATTATTAATTAATTAAAACCTTGGCAAACAGAGTTGTTAAGCGTTGGAATATAGCAAACTAGCCCTCTATTCCATTTTCTCAGAGATACAGCGCAGCACTGGTGTCTGAAGAGGAGCAGAATGGATCTCTTCGGGAAGGAGTCTTTCACACTCATTAGTTGAGACTGAGCTGTCTTGGCCCATAGGATTTCTTCAGTGATCTGCCCCAATATAAGGAGGGTGAAGGAGTTAAATGAAGCTGGCAAAAAAAGGGTAAAGCAAAGGCACACACTGTTTATCATAAAAGACGGCTACTAATGACAAAATGTAAAACACAAAATGACAAAACTTTTTCAGGCCCCTGACTGAGTTTCCTGGCAGGGGGGCCCAGCCTTCCCCCTACAGCCTCATGTTAGCGAGCAGCTCATATAATGATCCACAAATCCCCCTACAGTGATCATGACAGACCATGGCCCTCAATTGCTTTCATGTGTTAATCCTTAAAACATGCTTGAAAGAAACAAAACATCTGATGGTGATGGGGCCGAGTCAACTTTTCCACTGATTATCCGTGTGTGTGTGTATGTGTGTGTGTGAGAGAGAGAGAGAGAGAGAGAGTGGGGGGTGGAGGGGATGTTGAAGTCCATAACAGCTTGACACATGAGTTGGGTTGCAGCAAGGCCTGCGTCGCATTGTAAAATGGAGCCATGTTGAAGGGAGAGAAGTGTACGTCAAGCTCATTTTGCTCTCTGTCTCATGCTGTCGAGCCCTATGCGGTGCGCAGTGACACTCAAACAGCTCCAAATGAACGTTGATGCCCCGAGTGTTGATGTGTTATGCCATTTGCCGTTTGCCTCATTCATAACTTATGATATTACTCATGGTAATGGCGCGGGCTCTTTTGCCAAACGTAATGAAACGTGATCAGTAAAAGGAATCTCAAAGTTGGCCGTCATTTCTGTCTCAGCGTATAAATTTGAGGAAGCTGCTGCAAATCACATGTGTGAAGTCCTTGATCTCGTTTCGAAACTGCAACTTTTACTGAGGCACATTTCAAACGGCTAAGTGAGATTTTTTTTGCTTTTAAACATTAATCAATAAACTTCAATTAGCATCAGCTGTACATTACAATATGTGTTTAACAGCAGGCAGGCTTTTAAATGTTCATCATATGAACTTAATAAAGTAATTTTCAGAAGTGATTCCACTGCACAGACTGTGAGCGCAGGCTACATGTGTATCGTCTTGGTGAACGCTAAAAGGTCTTGGGGAAAAAAAAAGTTTTGGTCCTTGAAAATGCTCATTTTTTCCTCTATTCTTTGTGAACACACAGAACAAAAATGCTGGAAATGTACAGTGATATTACAACAATTCCATTTATACTAACTTCCTCGAGCAAATGTGTGCTTGCCATTAGAGAATTTTATGCAGCTAAATCTCTTCCATGTGGGCAATTAAAGGCTTCATCACTGTCATCATCGGTGTCGGGCAAATCGTGTATTGTTCCATTTAGCGGTGTCAAAATAGCATCTGACAACAAAATAATAAAGTTGAAAAAGCTTACTTCCTTTTCTTCAAGTCATTCTTGAAGCAGACACATTTTGAAATGTTTTGAACAGACAGGGTTGTATAGTCAGTCCAATCATTTGCAGTGTGAATGCTGTACATCAGTGAAGCCTGCACATGAAAGACACAACTTCTGCCACTTTTTTCAAAAGTATGAATCCATACAAATCCATTTATCATCAAAAAATGATTTCTGGATTTCCTTACTTATCACTCATCATCTGAACATTTTGATCAAAACAAAAATCCAGATTGGAGTGATAAATCAGGTTAATGGGTTTCACAGAATAACAGTCCTCTTCGACTATTTAATGCCACCACCCATTTCATTCATTGCTAACTATTGCCGGTTATAGCCACAAGTTTTCTTTTTACTTCAGGTGCAAATTGCAAAGCCATTTTGTCGTGGAGCATTAAGATGTATTTCATCGCTCCTGGAGCATTACTCTTACTTTGATGTTGACCTCATTGCGACTCTTTATATTTACAAGCTCTTGCACGAACACAAGTTTACAACATGCTTTATTTACTGCAGCTACAGTGAGTTTAATGTATGTTGTCTCATAAACAACACACAATAAAAGCAGCTGCACATTTACTATTTCTCTCTGGCGGCTATTTAGGCCTTGTCACCCATACAGTACATAACAGACAGCTGTTTGAGGGAACGTATGTTTTTGATTAGATTGGTGATGCCTAAAATGTATTCTTTGTTGCACCCAGCTCATTTAAAAGTCATGCATATGTGCATATGTAAATATATGCTTGGATATGTGTTTGTGCTGACTGAACTAGAATTTGGAAAAGAATTCACTGTAAAAAAAATAATACCAGTTTCTCCAAAATTATCTAGACAACAATTTCTGTTAGTTTTATATTTAGTTTTATACTTTTATATTGTAGATATTGTTGCATCAGCCTTTTTACTTAAGTTCGTATATTTTCTAACATCATGTCACTTTTCTCTTCTCATCACTTTGCTCTGATATACATTTTAATTCACATTTGTAATATCACAGCTATTCAAAGTGGTATACCTCTTTCTGAACCATAAATGTTTTTATCAGCTTTGACTAATACTAAAAAAATCCCTAAAAAGACAATTGTCATCACTATTTTATCTGTTTGAAAAAATGTCAACCATCAGCACTATTGGGAGATCCAGCGGCATGAAAATCCCCCCTTCCTTTCCTAATCAAAATTTCCATTTCCTATCATTTGGGAGTTCTCGATGCAGGATAGCCTATGCTTTCATCCCAGGTGGAGGTTTAATTTGAAGCGAGGTATGGAAATTAAAAAGCCAGCTTATGTCTACCTGTCAATCAATCGTTTGTTCATATGGGAAGCTCTCCCGCTTAGGCACTGACAAGAGTGAGCCTATTTGATCTGGGCTTTTCAAAGAGGAAAAAGCCTGGATGGCCATCAGAAATCATTTGCTTCTCACCAGGATGTCCAAGTGCTATCTTGACAGGACACAATCATACGTGGGTTAATGCAGTATCTATCTTGTTAATCTTTTTACTATTACCATTACAACTCATTCTGATCTGACATCAGAACTTTTTTTTTTTTTAATTCAATCAAAAGTTGTTAAATGACTTTCACTTTGCTCCCAGGGAGTTGAGCAATGTTAAGGCAGTAACTAGACTAAAATGTATAGACATAATGGGAGTTGGATGCCTTCCTGTATTCTGACATGGTCTGAAAGAGTCTATAAGCACTTGTAAAATGAATCACTATTGAGGGGCTTTTGCAACACATAAGAATGTGGTCATTGAACAGTCATTGACCCATCTTATTGTGCATAATTAGATTAGAAATTAGAAATTAAATAAATATGGAAATAGTGAGGGAAGAAAAAAGGTTTTGCCAAGACCATCTCATGAGAGGTGAACCTACTTATACTTTTGCTTTTAACCAAATTGCCAATAAGAGGTGAAATTAACTCTTGCTATAGTAATGTCCTCATGAGAAAAGAAGTAGGATCTTTTAACTTTCCCTCAGACTGCCACAACGAGCCCAATCTGAGGCCAAGTCCCTCTCTGGC
This sequence comes from Holocentrus rufus, assembly GCA_900302615.1. Lineage (NCBI taxonomy): Eukaryota > Metazoa > Chordata > Actinopteri > Holocentriformes > Holocentridae > Holocentrus > Holocentrus rufus. Next base: position 40,672 of record OMLF01027473.1, read on the forward strand.
CTGGGTCTGGATGATCTTGTTGGAGTGGCGAACAAAATCAGTTGAATCTTTTTCTGAGAAAAGGTACATAACTCAAGCGGGGCTGTAAAATGATCAACACCCTGCTGAGGGGAAGCCGAGGAAGAGTATAGATCCTCTGAGAACACTGGCACACAACTGGCTCAGCAGTGGAAATGCTGTAATCGCTGTACTCATAAAACATGCATAAAAAAGTATTTAAGAGTCAGCCGACGTCAGTATCATAAAGAGTGGATGCACTTAGAAATATTGCTTAGGCCGAATGAGTGCAGTGTTTCGACTAGCAAGAATGGGATGAGGAAACCTTGGACAATAGTGACAGTCCCTACCAGAGACAGGCTCAAGACCCCATGACCCTGAGAAACACGGAAAAAATGAACTAATGGATTAAGAAATCCAAACTTCTGGAGTTAGATTAAGATCATGTCTGGACTTCCTTATTCTCATTGAGGCATGTAACTGTTGATGACCCAATACAAATTTGGAGGATATGGTGAGTATATGTTTCATATGAGAAGTCTACATAATACTTTGAAATTTTGTCTTATTTGCGCCGTTTCAGACAAACTGGTGTAAAATAATTAATTTGAAGTTTTGCCTGTCATCCCCATTTGGCGCACTGGCTGATCCATGTGGACAGACACACAAAAATCATACACACATAGACTTGATAAACACAATACATCTGTATGTGCATAGGATGTAAAAATGATGAACACAAAATTATAACACCCGCTCCTTGATCTTATTACAAACATGGTTCTCATTTGTGATAATTACATGAATCAGTGGAAATTGAGATTTTTTGGTGCTTCGCCCAATTTACTGGGGCAATGCACTCACTTCCTTCACTGTGCTTAATAGAGTTGCACAGTGCTGTAGATGTGCATTTTGGCAATGGTACATAGGAGCCAACAAGATGTGCATAAGCCTGTTTGAAATTAGTTATTCCAATGCCCTTAGGACAGTTCAGTCTGTATCAGTGAATATTCACTACTGTCTGTCATAGCCACAAACAAGGAGAGATTGTCCTGCCCTGTAATCTGTGTTGTCATGTTCATGCTCTGTGTGACTCCATGCAGAATGAATTACAACTAAAATGGAAAAGGTAATGGAGACAGTATCCTGCATGATTTCTGCAGATCAGGGTGTTTTTTTTCATTTGGAAACAATAGAGCTATCATAAAATAAATAAAAACTGTCTTTAAAAGTTAAAGCATTTTATTCATCCATCAGTCAGTGGAGTGACTTCAGGCTGAACAGTAACATCACACAGTGTCGGTCTCTGGTTGCTAGCTTTGAGAGAGAATTGTTCAGTGTCACAGAGACTGGATTATCGAAGGCTATAAAAGAATCATCTGAAACCTTAAAACAAAGGGCATGCCCTTAAACCCCTCACAGATAGCCCGTTGTTAGGATGGGACAAATCAACACAAAGTAACAAATGGACAAAGTAATAAAGAGTGAGCAGCTGCTACAAAACACCATGTCAGGGAACCAATGGAAACAGAAAAATACCACATTATCCACCCCTGCATACAAATACAATAACTGTTTATTTGTAAAGCCATTGTAATGTACACAATCTGTATGTCACACAAACAGGCAGAATACAGGCGCAGCATTCATTAGTAGTGATGTATAATTCATACCTATGTACTTCCGTTAAAAATTCAACAGCTTAACAAGACGAAAAAAAAAAAAAAAATCCCCACCTCTAATGTCCTTTATTATGAAACTTACAGAATTTTTTTTCATTCCCTCAGTTTTTTAGGTTGCTCCTCTCCTTTGGATTATTCCAACTGTCAGTGCAGTCAGGGATATCAGAGTTTGTTTCTTGCCCTTCAGAAGAAGCCATTTACTGCCATTCACTCTCGTTCAGTATGAAAAACAACTTCCACAGACTTGAAAATTGTACAAGCTAGATAATTCATCATGGTAAACATGAATCCTTCATTTGTTTTTGTCAAAGCTTCTGTTTCATTATTATTTCATTGTGCCCAAGTTGAGCATTTGAATTACATTACTCTCTTACATTATGTCAATCACCTGACACCCACTGGCAGAAATAAAAGCCTCCACCAGGACAAAATCCCTCACAACATGCTGCCTTACAAACTTTACAGTCACATCCATGTCTTTTAAATTAGGGTGTCAATGTTAATCAGGATAACAGTTAATTTCAAGCTAGTTTTGGTATCATGGAGTCTGTATTTTAAAAACGTTGATAAAGAGTAAATGTTTGAATGAAATTTATAGTACATGTAGACGGCAGTAAAGAGTCTCATGAAAGTTTGGGAAATGACGTCTTTAATCCAAATACATTACATGGTTCATTCATGAGAAAAAACAGAAAAATGAATTTTCCTAGCACTAAATGATTAAATGAAGGAGACATGGCAAAGAACAGGCAGCATTTTGACACTGAAACAGTGCTGTGGAAAGCAGGGCTGTGCTCAGGTAACGAATGGGCACATATATACATCTGCCTGTGGCTCTGGTGACCCTTTTCTACTACGAGTGAAGTATAAATTTTAGCGAAACTTGGTCTAATCATGACCAAAACCTCATCCTAACTTAAAGCCTAGCCCTAACCTCCAGTTCTCTCAAAGTTGTTTTAATTGCCTACCTAATCATAACCTTAGCCAAAGTTTTTTTT
>OMLF01027475.1:0-10057 GCA_900302615.1 Holocentrus rufus
CCCTCGCCGCACCATAGCAGGAACTGTATTTCCTTTACGCTCTTATGTTCCTCATCACCATCCCAGCCTCATTCCTCTGTATGGAAACACAGGTGGTACTACAAATAAACACTGTAAAACAGTCTGGACAGCTTTTATATTTATACAGCACTCCCATAACACTCCTAATCAAAGGAAACAACCCCCAAAACAAATTTCAGGTGGTCCGTGCGTGGGGGATTCATTCTATTCTTACATCCAACTACGTCAGTTTTTTAATTCATTCCATATTACCTACTGACTCGTGCTGTTCCTCGCTCCAGCTCGTGGTCCAAACCCTCACACAAAAGGAGAAGATTATAGGAAGAGTGGAAAAACAAAACTAATTACTCTAGGTATTTCAACCAGCCAATGCCGCTTAAAATGTAATTACATGGGTTTAGAGCTCTGGCCCTGGCTGGGACGGCTGCAAATCTCATATTGGCAGACCTGTTCCTGGTGTAAAATCTGGCTGTCCCTGAAGATGACAGCAGGAGAGAGACCTGGTCTGGGAGATTAGCATTAGATAATCACCGTCATCAACTTACAAGAAAATCCTGAACTCGAAAACGACGCACGCGGCCGCCGGAACCTGATCAAGAACTCTCATTTCAAAGAAAAACACCAAGACATCCTCATCTTTATTGATACTGTATATTATGCCTATAAAGCTTTTTACAGGTTCTGGCAACTCTGCCTATAAAAGAGCCTCTAATTACCCTTAAAACAAACAAATGTTCCCTTTAAACCCCAATGAACTGTTTTTCTCATCTTTTAAAAACTTTTTTAAAACACCACAACACAGGTAGCGACGTTTTACAAGGACATCTTGTCGTTTAATCACCAATTAACTACTGTAAATTGTTATCTTTGGGTGGATGCACCTTTGAACGCTATCACGGCTGAGGAGATGCACACAAAGGGTAGTAAAGCCATAAAATTAGGGTAGCTGTTTGACACAAGGCAGATACCAGTCTGTATAAGGCAGAGGTGAAGGCTGCGCGCTGAGGGAGCTGATAAGAGCAGCTCATCTTTCTCAGAGCGCTGGCAGTTGGAGGGGAGCTCTCTTCAAAGTGGAGATACTTATCTGTGGTCAGTTGGTTGTTTTCTATCCAGACTTGGTGAGGGGAGGGTCAGAGTATAGTAAATCCATACTATAATACATGCACACAGTATTTTTTTTTTACCTATGGAAATACCTATGGAAAAAAAAAAGACCTGTTGATCCGTGCTGCCTTCAAGGACCTTTACCCCACATCGAATTCATACAGGTGTAGGAGTGAGAGATTCAAACATTTCATAAGAACATTTCATAAGAGGTTAAGCGAGAGCTTAACCCCTTTTCAAAAGGGGGCCTAGTTATGCAATATGACAGTAAAACTCCAGCCATAAACTACTGTTTATGCCCAGCCGTAAAAGAAAGGTGTGTTTCCTTTGCCCGGTTCACTGCTCACCCCTCTGTAGTTATTCCATCATCTCACATGTCAGGACTGTCTGTAAAAAATATCAAATGCAAATGTTTTGGATGAAAAAGCAAACACGAGCCACTGTGTTTTCCCTGAATCGGACTGTTAAACTCAGGTATGGGTGTTTTCCATGTGAAAAACATTAACATATGTAAGCCTCTGAGTATGAAACTTCAACAAAAAAAATGTTTTCTGCTTTGTGTCTGAATTAATGGGCGTTTTAATGGGCGTGGGCAACTCTTAAACTCACAGAATACAACACTAAATTCGAACGAAAATGCAGAATTTCGTCATGACTTAAAGGAGCAGTTCACCCAACAAGAAAAAAAAAATGTTTTCCTTGCCAGCTCACACAGAAACTGTCTGTGTTGCACATTGTTGTAGGAGTAAAGGAAAAATATCTTTTTTGGATTTCGGGCGAACTGTTCCTTTACATTACAGCATAGTTCATACATCATATGCTTGCACCAAGACTACCTTTCAGCAAGTTATCTACAGCTCTGTTTCCAGCCTCTCCCACTTGGCACGGTGCTTCTGTAGGACTAGGTTAAACTAGAGGGAGAACGAGAGAGTATGTTACCATTTATTGGAAGTGACAAAGAAGCAACCCGTTCTCTCTCAGTCAACTCCTGTCTCCACTGTGATGATATATATGCCGAGGGATAGCGGTCCAAGAGCAACAAAAATCAGCATTTAAAGTGTCACGCTGCTATTAGAGTTGCATTAAAAAGCTGTGTAAATATGCCAAGTCCCTCGACAACCTCAGCGGTGCAGAACAGGACTTCCTCCTCTGGTGAGGGGAGAATGTAGATGGAGCTTTGGAGAAGATGAAGCACACAGGCCGGGCCCGGGAGGTGATTTAATACAGCTAGCATTTAGAACAACAAAGCACAGACAAAGCAGCCACTTGGACCACTCTTCAAAGAACAGTGTGTTAAACACTTGCAGAGAGACATTCTTTGGAATCGTGATCATTTGAGAGAGAGGGAGAGCAGAGGAGGAGGAAGAGGAAGCTGAGGAAGAGGAGGCAGGCGGAGGAGGCCAAACACACAAAACCGTCAACCTGAAGATATTGCAGAGAAGATGAAAGGAAAAGAGAATTTGCCGTCCACTTTTCACGGATCCGATTGAGTTTCAGCCTAATCTGCCGAGACCATCTCCTCATCCCGTCCTCCTGTCTTCCTGTGAGCAGAGCCGGCCACAGCTATGTGCTCCGCTGTTGTCTTTTGAATTAGTGATAATTCAACACAGGTCACTTGGTCGTCTTGTAGGTCCAAATGGCCTGATGCACCGAGGAGAACTGCTGATTCAGCGGTGGGATGCGGCCCCAGTCTAGCCAGAGCTCCGCTCTGTCTCTCATCAGGTGGCTCAGTTCAGTTCCTGCACCAAATCTAAAACTCTGGCAGCCCTCTTTGACCTGCTGGATCAGGGCTACTGGCAGCAAGATCTAAGAGCCTGTACACACTGTAATGTGAAATAATAAACTTCCTCAAAGTATCAATACTGTAAGTCATATCCACTTTAGCAAGTGGTTTAAGGAGGCTTTTGTTGGAAAAATTAATGGCAGACTCTTCTGAACACGTCATTATTACAAACAGATCAAACATATCTCCAGTTCCTTCTATTTGTTTTCCTGCCAATTACTCTATTACAAACACACCTTGGACAACAGGGGGCACCAAATATGTTTCTTTCATTGCATTACACATAGAAAACAACACATTTTGATAGTTAAAAAAATGAAAAATGATTTGAGCGAGATTATCCTGTGTGTTAGTTAAAAATTAAAGCCATAAATATATTTTTTGAGATGAACATTGATATCATGATGCAAAAAAGACCATCAGAGATGCATAAAAGAATATGTTTTACCTAGATGTAAAAAGTATTGTGTAAACCTACGGACAAATGCTTCTGCAATGCGAAAGGCTTGAAAATCTTCCCAGTAACTCATCCTTCGACCATTCCAAATGCTACTGCCACGAGAGCAGGGTGTTTTGCCTTCTAATTATTTTACCAGCCCCGCTTGCTTACTCTCCGAATGATTAATCAAAGTTAAGGAAAGCCAACCATCAACTGGGGCATGTTTTGCATTTCCTTCTGCTGGTGGACGAGCCGTCTAGGGCCTGGCTGCTTTGCCTTATTACAAGTTAATTGAAACCTTGTTTAGAAATACCAAGGTCAACATTTCCAGCCATGTTATCCCAATTAGTCTCCAATGAATCCCTTTAAACGGGGGTATTGAGTGGCCGACCCGACGTGCTACTTGAATTCCCTGTGGGACACCCACAGTCACTGCCTGGGAATGAGACAACCGAGGATGATTGGAGGGAGAGAGGAATGAGAGGAGGGAGGGAGGGGGGCTGCTGGGTACTGGAGGGCCTCAGTGCCACTGCTCTGTGTCACCATCTCCAAAAAACAAACAGACAATTCGATTTCAAGACCTTTTCCTGAGCCCACCTGCGCTTTCTAATACAGCCTCTATTAATACTGGAAATAATGAATGTTTCCAGTCATTGTATGTACTTTATTTTACAGAATAGTTACAAATGTGTGACATTTTCATATAAACATCTGTTTTGTTACTCTCTGTTGCCAGTTAATATAACAGTTATTCAATTTGAAGCCAGTTTATTAAAGCTTTTAAATTTACAATTAGAAACACCCAGTAATTCTTTCCACTGGCACACAGGAAGTGATGTGTTTTGCATTTCCAGCTGCAGCAACAGCAACAGCAGTTTGTCTGGAATAAACAGAAGAAGAACCAGGAGCTTAACATGAGCAGTTATAGTTGCCAAACCTGAACAGATGAAGAAAAGAGCAGCATCTACAGAAACTCAGACTTCAACAACAGAAAATCCAAGAAAAGAGAAATCACACCACTGGACACAGTGTTTGATTGACAGGTGATCTCTGGGACGTGCAGTACAGACACACCACTGCATTGAACAATTAGCACCAAAGATGACAACATATGACAACATATAAATATGACAACATAGAAATAAAACAACAAAAATATCCTTTTGATATCCAATTTGAATTATACTGTATAGACGAAGTAAGTTTATGCCTTTCTGATGAATGGGAATTAGTTTTTTTTTTTGTTGTTTTTTTTAATAACTTTTTGTTTACCCAGTAAAACAAGGTTACCATAGCACTCCTATATGTACACAAATGTTAATGTGTGTAGCTGCAGCTTACATTCTTTCTTTGATCAAATAAAACACTCAGCTATTTAAGAGTGAACAAATTAAACATGCACACATATTTCAAAACATTGAGAATGGTTTAAATTATTGTTGAAAGGCATCTACGTGCATGCATTAATGTGCAAATTCCAATAATTCAGCAGAAGAAAAAAAAAACCTGTTCTCACATTGCTGCATATTTAGTTAATTATTGAGAATGTGCAGTAATCACTGAGAATGTCCTAACATGAACAAAATTAGGCAGATAGAAAAAGGATCAACAACAGATGTCATAATGAGATTCTTTGTATGTGAGGGATGAAAGTGTTGAAGCGAAAGATGAAGTGTCAGCTCTTCGGTGACTGTGAAGTAAGTCACGTTCCCACATTGATTGAGCCCGCTGCTTTAGAGTCTGGATGCATAAAGGCACAAAACAAAAACACGCTGGCTGATTAGACTCCTCTGACCAACTCTGTGCATCTGGAAAGGAGCAATGCAGTCATTCCTTAAAAATAGCAAGCGGATTCTGTGAGACATTTTCATTTGATTATCCTCCAAGCATGAGACACTGTTTGAATTTTGTTTGTAGTTTGGCACTACATTACTAAATGCTGCTAAAGTAGTAAGTAAGAAGGGAGCAAAAGCTGCTCTACCCAACTATGTAACAACAGGACAAGATGGCTGATTGGCCCATCTACCTCCAGACAACACTCGCACAACCAGAAGACATTGAATGCAATATATTAAATAATATATATCCATATATAGAAGGCAGTTATATTTTTCAGTATATTGCAATATATGCATGGACCATGTATGGTTATTGTCACATATGAGAAAAAGATATATATTACAATAAAGGCATAAACTATTGTACATTTTGGCAAATAATGATTTTAACGAATTACTCATTTCATTCACTTTTTTACAATTATGTGAAAGGAGGCAAGATTTTAAGTATTTTTTAATATTTTGTAAAATATTACAAAAGTTTGTTTTTCCATTTGAAACATCAGTGTTTTTTCTGATACACTGATGATAATTATTAATAGATGTTAGTTGGTTCTTGAGGAATATTAACTTTCTGAAATGTTTGTAACTAGTAAACAACAAGGAAATCATAACCATAAAGATTCAGTGTTTTGACAGTTCATATATAGGACAATATATGTTCTTTGTTTAAGGTAAGATATCTCTTCAAATGTGTTCTGTGTCTCAAAAATATGCAAACAATAAAGTGAGTAACAGCCAATTAAGTTTGGTGAAACTGTGGTCACATACAGTATGTATTCAAAATAACGTAAAGTTTTACTTATTTAAGCTCAGTAATGTTTTGCAATATTTTTAATGTAAATATTGTATCTACAAATCACATATTATGAAATAAACCATTACCCTCGCCAGTGTAGAAATGACTTCATAGTTCACTATACTATAAATGGATTACATACAGGAGCGCCACAAAGATAAATGAGGGTAAATGGGTATGAGCTCAATGAACTATATGACTTGAATGTTATTGATGTTAACTTTCTTAAAGAAAATATTTTCACTGTAATTCTCTTTCAATTGAGCGAAACCAGAGTCTTCCATGACAGACAAAAGACTACAGCATGACCAAGAAACCTTTACAGTGATTGCTTATATAAGTACAGCATAGGTTGGAGGACAGACATTCCAGGAGCAATCAATATCAATATCTCTCTGATGTGAGTAATGGCGTAGAGTTACAGTGAAGCCGTTTTGGGGAGCTCCCTGCTGTGGTTTCACAGCTTCCAAAAACACAAGCAGACAATGTCATTACCTTGCCTTTTAGCCAGCCATGTTGAGCACCACGGCTTCTCCTTTCACTACACTTCCACTCCAAATACACAGATCACTGCGCAAGGTTAAGAAAGCAGGGCCTGTGTATTTTGGCAGGTGGGATATATTCTGAAAGAGCAACAAATCTGCTATATTTAGTTTTTGATGGCTGAGGGAGCAGGGAGAACCAAGGGCTGCGCTAGTAAACTGCAGTCCAGCATGACACAGGCGATACAGGAGATACTAACCACAGCAATGTGGCACGTTATCATGCTTTCAGTGACATAAACATGGACCGCGCTTAACATTATGGTTGATCTTCTTGGAAATGCATCATGCTGTGGCCAAAATTGTCTAATCAGAAGACCAGAATGTGATGGAATTCGAAGGGACTGAAAAGAAAAAAAAAAAGATACGTAGATTTGTCATTCATATTCATATGTGGCAGGAGGCAGGCAGCTCATCTAGATCCTCCCCTACCCAGTGACAGAATCCGGGTCTGACATCTCTCTTCCCCGCGCCAACTCTCCGGCAGCTCCGCTCCGCGCAGAGTGACCGGGAGATTTACGGCAGAGCATGGAAGCAGCAGCTGGCTGTGCCGCGCGAGAGGGAAGCTAATCTTGTTTACATTCAATCTGCTATTTCCTCCCCTCTGAAACCTTGAGAGAGGAAAGTCATGTAATACTTGTATTAAAAATAAGTGTAGCAGAAATGGGCCTACTGGCAGCGTGCAGCAAGAGCTTTGTGGCCTGGCCAAGAGGGCCTGCGGCGAAAAGCAATCGATACGCCCAATATTCCAGCACGTACTCTCAAATAACAATAACCCACATTTAGACCTACACCACAAGCCCTCGGCCTGCTCCAGAGAAAATAAGGGAGCCTACTTTCTGTGTCCATATCGATTGGAGCGTGGTGGTGAATATGATGAAATGTAACATTCGCTTGTGTGAGCTGGAGTGTGTGTGCACAGGAATGTCAGCGTGCATATCTGTGAATACTAGGTCAAAAAAATATATAGGAACATGATCGTCTCGCGCTGCACAGCACAAACTCTGCATTCACCAGATCCATCACAGTACCTCACAGTGACAAGTTATGATTTTGGTATGATGATGAGCAGAGGCACTTGATGGTTTTATAAAACAAGAGCACAGTGGTTAAACTCAGTCTGAATTACACATAGGAGGCTGTGCTTTCTGTAAGTCAGCAGGACACTGGGCCTAAGGTCGGTCCAAATTTCCCTCTTCTTTATGATGCTCTTGTATCAGAATAGCCCTGTCTAGGGCCTTGTAAACATGTCCCTTTGGTAAAGGCTAGATTCCTGTTTGGCTGACTGGTAGATGTTTTTCCCGCAGTAGAAGACCCTGGCTGAAGTGCAGACGTAAAGCTCTGCCAGCAACGGAGGCCTACAGCGCATGAACAGCCAAAACTGCAGCCATCCCAGTCCTCTGGTGTGCTTTGGAACAAAACAATTGAAAGTAACTTCCTAAAAAAAAGGTGAGAAGCAGTTCAGAGCATAAAGGACGGCTTTGAAAGAGTACCTAACATCTTACTGAGGGGGTAAGTCGGGGGTCGGAAGTGCCCGCAGCATAGTGAGAAAGGACACAGAGGCAGCAGCAGTGTCGAACCCAGTTCCTATCCAGCCTCAGCTGACCACAAGTGAAAACTATGAGCTGGTAGTTCACCTCCCTCAGGTGCCCAGTGCCTTTGATTTTTCCAGGACTGCTTACTTTTGCCCAAAATCACAAAGCTCCCCTCCCTCTATTCATGGCTGTTGCTGGGTTGACAGATTTATGAAAGGTCTGGTACCTTAGTAGTGCTTTCCTAGTGCAGGCACACACATACACACTCACAGATGCAAACATACACATGCACACATGCACACATGCACACGTGCACGCACACATATTTAGAAGTGAACACCCAGTGAAACCAGCTGCAGCAACTAGAGTTACCACTCCGGTCCAAGGTTTGAGAAGAAACAATTGAAATGTGGTAAAAAAAAAAAAAAAAAAAAAAAAAGGCTGGCTAGGGTGAGGAAGAGTTCATATCACACAAGTGATGATTTTGTGTAAGTACCTTGGAAAAATTACAAAGCTGATAAAGTAAGCAACAAATGAAGGGAAATAGGGATAAAATAAGGAAAAAATACAACGGAAAAGCTTGTTCTTTTTACGGAAACTAAATTTCAAACTGAAACCATGCAATCACCACATTAAAGGGTTCCCATTCTTTAGACAACCACCGGTATGCACAGTGGATGCCAGGGCAGTGTTTTCCATTAGATTTCTCTGTTTTTTCAGTTGATCTGGCAAATTAACTTACAACAGGCTGAACACAAGATGCAGCCTGGAAAAGAGCATAGCAGCAAATTGCATTTATCAGAAACACTCACTGGGACTGTTTACTTTATGTGATCTAATAAAAAAAAGCTCATGCTGAGAGTGTTTCAGTGATTGCATATGTATATAGGAGAGCAGTACACCCCAAGTGCAACCGCCTCGACCACATGAAGAAGGTCCACATTTAAACTCCATCACCGTCATTTGTTTATCACTTTATCTTATTCATGGTATCTTTGTGACACACTTTTTCCCATGCTGGCTTGCCTGACGGCGTTGTGATGGCTCACTCTCATTGTTACATTCTTTGAGGATAACCAGGCTATTAAAACGTGTAGGTCATATCCTCACTGACCATCTCCCACTCTTAAATTTATACACATATAAGTATTATTTCTAGACAAAAATATCTGTCATTTTCTGTTGAAAGCTAGGCAATGGCACGAACATTTTTTTCTTTCCTACCACAAGTTTTATAGAGCTATGCTGTGGGTTCAGTAAGAAAGGGGGTAACATGTAAGTCAGGCTTATGGTGTATAGAGCAGTGTTACGCCACTCACCCTCCTTCCAGCCACCTAAATGATGTGTAAACCCTCCTCAAAAACATCTGAGTTGGTTTTAACAGAGAATGTGTGGTCTGAATGCTGTTTCAGGGGACTCACCATTCTACCAAGGAAGATTTCTGTCTAAATTAAAGGCATAAAACGCTAACCTACATGGGATATATTCATTTCCTACGATGGGACATTCCCTTTATTTCCATGTCTACAGTGGTTCTGTCCAGCAAATATATAACTGCCATTACTCAGTCTCTGGGATATCATCTGTTGTCATCCAAAGGACCATTTGGGCTTGGCCATAAGGTCCGGCAAAGAAAAGGGAAAAAGATCAAACGGGATCCTCAGTGTTTTAATGTGAGAAGGCGGCCTCCAAATAGGCCAGTGGAGGTTGGACAAGAACAAGGATGACCCTGTAAAACCCATCACCATTATATGCTATAGTACAATGCTTCTCCCCTCACTCACAGCCTTCACAGAGAAGTGCATGATGAACTTCACAGATTCCTTGGCTGCGAATTGAAAAAAAAAAAAAAAAAAAAATTCAAGCTGTTTCTCTCCCTCACTCTTTTTCTTTTCAAATGATTTCTGTTATGTTAAACTTAAGGTTCAAAATGGTTTATTGTACTATATATATATTCCAACCATACTAAATTGAAACCCCAACGCCCTCCCCTGTA
>OMLF01027475.1:10077-31601 GCA_900302615.1 Holocentrus rufus
AGCCCCACCTCGTTCCCAACGTCTCAGTCCAGCTCTGTCCCAGCCAACACAGGTTCTTGAGGGTCACGGTCCCGCAGTTTTTATGGATCTCTTTAAATCATCAAGTGCTTAGCAAAAATGGCTAAGTGTCCAAAAAGTAAAACAATGCAGCCAGGTAAGTAATGGGGCGCTTATGCTGTATAGGCCACAGACCACCCAGCCAGCATCACCATTGTGTTTGCAGCTGTTTGGTTCTAAAACTGGGGATGGACCTCCAGGCAGTGGTCATCAGCTCTGATTAGAAAGAGCCGAGGAGATTTCCAGGATTAAACTTTTTTTGAATCAAGGCAAAGAGCTGATGGACATTAATTGCTTTTGTCCTTCCTCTCTAACCTTTGTCTGTTTCTCCCTCCTCCCAATATGGTGCTACTTACAGTTAGCTAGCTAGCTGTAAGTAGCTAAGTAGCTAAGGTAACTAACATTTTGTTGTGTTACAAGAGGCTTGATTTGCATGGAAACTGGCAACGCTGTCCTTAATCGAAACCCTTCCTTACTAGGTGCCGAGGTGATGAGATGCTTCCTTGAGACACAGTCACTGTCTGGCTTAAGGACACTTCAGCTGGATGGACTCTTGCCAGTATGTGGTTTGAACCTGAGTCCTCTGGTTGAAGGATTAGGCCACTCTGAGCAGCCGCCATGTGTTTGAAGAGCGATGTGCAACTTGGCGTGCACGCTGTTCTGCCTTGTCTAGAATTTGCATATTTTGCTCAGTACTTTCATTTCAGTGATCTTTTTAGTGCATCGCCTATTTTCTGCCATCAGACACAGCACAGTTCACTGCGTGCACAGAGTTGTCCACTGGCTAAGCGTCCACAGAGAGCTGTGCAGCACAGCCCCGACAGTGACCCAAGGCAGGGTCAGAGGAACATTGGCCAATCACAATGGAGGAAGAGAAATAAGATCAGTGCAGCGGGGATACTCTAGTGTGGGAAAAGTGAAATGTCCTCAGTCAGCAGCAAGCACCCAAACCACAAACTTCTGTTGGAAACATGACGACCACTCATCATGGCAGTTAATTTAACAGCCTGAAGAGTCTAGCTTCTACTCCTCTATCCCCAGCATATTGTCTCTCTGGCGGCTCTGGAGTGCTTTCTTAAGGTAGACCCAGATTCTGACAAGATTAAAGCTCACAAGGGGCTGTAAATGTCTCGCGAGCTGCCTGCCCAATAGCATTCTTTGGACATGAAATGTAAGCAAAGACTGTGTGGAAATAAACACTTCAGACCAAATTCTACTGCTCCCAGCCTTTTGTTTTGCATCAGAATGGTTAATTTAATAGTGGTGAAACCAATGTGGACAGAAATGATTATCATATGCCATATTCTCCAAGGGAGACCTGATTTTATTATGTTGACTTTTAGAGAGTGGAAGGCCCAGTGGAATCAAAGCTCACCGTCGAATGTCCAGCCAGGCCAAAATCAGCCAGTTTCGCATGACCTTCCCAGTTGAAGAGTATGTTCCCAGCTTTCATGTCCCGGAGGATTTTCCTCATAAAATGCAGATAGTACAGACCCTTCAAGGTTGATTTGAGGATCTAGGCTATCTCATCCTCATTGAGCTGTGCAACAAAAACATACAGGGATCCTTTTTTTTTCCAGTGATTAAGATACTCCAAAGTATCAAATGTTGAAAGCCTCCGCATGGAATAGAAAAGCAGTCAGTGCAGTTTAGTTTGTTTTGCAGTTATGAAGCAGCAGGTGTTATTTCTGTTGGTCCATCCATTTCTTTAGCAATTGTCAAACATGCATGGAGGCAAACGCACATGCTTGAAGTAATCCCATCCATCTAAGGCTGTTTTATTTTAGCTCAATAAAGATCAAGTTTGAGCAATGCAATGGCAACCTGTCTGCAGCTTCAGAATCAAAGGACATGAAAGTAACCCTTGCATGTCGAGTAGATGCAGAATGTTTTCTCATCTTAAACCCACTCACAGTAGGTTGCATGCATGCATGTGACTGTATACACATTCACACACATGTTCACTTGTTTTCCCACTATTCATTGCTTAATATCAGTCAGCCTTTAAACCTTTATCCCATTTTGAGCCATATTAGCCCTTTAACCAGCCAGTCAGCCGGTTGCCCAGACAGTCAGCCAACCAGTCCAACAGTGGCAAACAAGTGTCAGGAAGGTCTATGAATCAAACGTCCCCAAACTGATGGCTAGCTGTTCAGGACGTGACTCACACACACCAGAGTGGCAGCGGTAGAGAGTGAGACAGGCAGAGATGGAGGCAAGGAGGGGAAATTCCCATTAAGGGATGGCCAAGGAGCCGGGCTCAGCCAAGCTCTCCAGCAGAATGTGCACTTCATTAGTGGGAAAGTGCCGGGGAGAGCCAGGCTAGGCCAAGTTCTGTGAGGCCCGGGAAAAGTTAATAAAAATCCAAGCCAAGGAGCCATACAACTCCACCAACCAAAGGAAGCAGCAAGGTAGCATGGCAGCTAGGCAGAGATTTCTTCAGAAAAATGACCAGAGAGGGTCAAAGGCTCTCCTCATCATTTCAGTGGTCAGATTTGTAGGTTTATGTGACATCGGCTGCCAGTGTTAGGCAAATGCAGCACATACAGCCTGACAGGGAAACTGGCAGTTTTTTGGAGCTGGTCTTCTCTCAAGAAGAATGCTAATTCTGTGGAAAAGTCCAAAGATGCTGAGGGGTCTCTCTAGTCTCTGCAGTGTCTCCATGGCCAGATTTAGTCAGATTCCTGTCTTTGCAGCTGGGCTGGAAGAGCTTAGCCTGAGTAACACTACTAAGGCCCAGACCAGGACCCCTGGAGCTGTAGGTTAACACAGCCCTAGCAACCACCTAGCTCTCTGAGCTGAGAGAGCTCACATAAAACACAAGCTGTTTCATTGCCTTGACGCACACTGCAACACTTATACCACACATTGAATTGCTGTTGCAATACCACAAAGACCTTTACGGAGACATAGCATCATAAAGAGGGAGAAATAGAGCAGGGAGATGAAGTGGAAGGAGGATATTTATGGAATTCCAAAAGAGCTGGAGTGAGAATTGTTTTCAAAAGTTGATTTCTGAGGTCAGAGACAGAATAGGAAGCTGAGGTGATTCACTGTATCTTCCATTTCCCCAGCCAGTGAAGGAACACACATAGACACTCACTCATACATACACACACACAAACAGATGCAGCTTTGCATATACACACACTTACACACACAGTGAAGGGCCCAGAGGGACTATTAACAGTTGGTGTTTTTGTTGCTATCGAAGCCCTGCGCACACAAAAGGCTGGACGGCTGAATATTTATGGGCAGGATCTCCCTCATCACCAGTGAGCAGGGCTTGGCTGACGAAGGCTGGGCCCGAGCTCGGCAACACCTGGACAGTTACAGATCCCCACAGCCCACTTCAGCTGGTTGGACGCACCATGCACCGGAGGAGCCCGCTACCCCCTACCCCTCCAACCACAGATTCCTCTGCTTCCATCTCTCTCCATGCACTTAGTCCATGTTTATTCTCTCAAATAGTTACAAAAGGACGGGGCCGCCGAGAACTGTATCTTTTTACAACTTGGTGACATCACTTGTAAAAGCAGCGAGGTAAACATGCGGTGCTTGGGCTCCTGGTCTTCCAGGTTTACAGTTCCCTGCCTGTCCATCCAGAGGGGCCCGATGTAACCCCTGGTGACCCCCGCACCGCTGTCTGACTCCTGATTAGGGTCAGGAACATTGCTCATGTTAGTTTCACAACCCAATGAAATCACCCCAATGGACACGCTGCTCTGTACCGTTAATTCAGCCAGTGAAGAGCTGGGAAAAATGTTCTTTTTTCACCTTCTTTGCGCCGTAACAAACCTGAACGTCTCGCACTATGTGTGTGTTACAAAGTGTATGAAAAGATTATCAAGACAGAATGTATCACAAAGAAAGCAGGCAGCACCTGGAATCACAAAGAAAAAGAAAACAAATGGAATCTGTTGGAAAAGCAGGTCTATGCCTTTAAAGGACCCAAGAGGATCAAAGAAAATATGTCATTTATCATTTATCGTTTTTCTTTTAATACATTTGATGATGTCTTGAGATAAATGTGGAGCTTCAGTTTCCCACATGCCATTCATTTGTTGTTGTCCAATCATGCCAGTACCCATTAAGAGTCAAGTGATAAGATACATAAACATCAGATCTTAATGATCAGATCTGAAACCTTTAAATAATTTGACAAATAGACTCTGGTTTAACAGCAGTGCTGCAGTCACTAAACCTGGACTCTAAGCCTGCACATACGCTTCTCATTTCAATATGATTTTTTCTGATGATAAATATCTGATATTATAATAGCACATTTTTAAATTTTTTTTGCACTTGGCCTGAAAATGTCTGTGATGCGTCTTGCGGCTGTATGTAAATAAATCCCTCCCATCTCTTTACAATGCTCATGGGCACGTTGTTCCTGGATAGTGTCCAGACAATAAAAGCCTGAACACCTCGGATGTGGTCAAGCTCATCAGATTACAATGCAAGCAAAATCCAACTTGGGAGTGTCCAAATCTGCCAGTCAGTCCATCCGAGCGTGACTTGATTATGAAAATTGCCTTGAAATGACAAGTGTAAGGATAGCTCAGGCTGTGTCCTCTGTGGTCAAGTGCTGCTACAGCGGTAGCGATTGTAAAAGCCCCTTCATCATGCATTTCATTCTGGCATCTCTCCTGCATTGGTACAGCAATGGCTGCCACAACATATTCTTTCTCAAATGAAGCAAAGCAGAAGTGAATGTTTTTTCTTTTTTTTCTGTAACACAAGCCAGTGGGGATCAGCTGATCTCCAGCTGTACAGCCATAGACATGGAGCTGGTTTCTGCTGGTTACTGGGCCACTGGGCTGCAGTCAGCGCTGTAATGAGGAGCATTTGTCTCTGCTTCCTCCCTGCGGTCACTTTGACAGCATCTGTTGACTGTTGCTGCCTTCCCTCTCTCCATTCCCATCCCCATCCCCCCCACCAAACGTCCCAGATACACAACAGCTAAATAAAAACACACAAATTAGCCATGTGGACCATGGTAAACATTTCCAGCTCTCCAGTCCAGGCCAACTGGATCTTGCCAAAGTTCCATGTGCTGTAGCTCTACGCCACATGCATAAGCCTACTTCACAGACACTGTTCCTCTAGGCAAGGATCTGCAGTGCATGAGCAACCTTCATTTCTGTCATTGCAAGTGGCTGCAGCATGCGTCGACTCTGTTAAGCCATGTTCCACAGAAGCTGCTGATATGATGGCTAAGCACAAAAGAAGACAAAAATGTGAATATTCCAGAGACATTATTGCCCACATTGTCTATAAGTTCTTAAAGAACTATACCAGTCCTATTTTGACTTGTCGTCAATAGTCATATCTGTTCGTTACAAGTATAATTTGCACAGGTGTGTACAAAAAATGCTTTGATAGCTTAGAAGTCAAGGTTAACTTACCCCAGTTCACTCTCATTCATGTTGAAAAACTGCTCTGTGAAACTTGAAAGTTCCTATGCATGGGTAATTTCATCTTGTGAATACTTGGCCAGCGCCTATGTTTGCTAAAATTACAACTTTATTCTATTATAATCACTTAAAATTTGCTCATTAATACCAAATGTGGTGCGCGTTCAAAGCTTGAAAAGATTGGGTCCACTTGCGGTGAAACACAAGTGGCCCAGCTGGAGCTAGCTGCTTGGTTTAGGTGTATGCAGAGCTGGATAGCAAGCCTTCCCTCTGTTTCGAGTTTACATGGAAGGAATGTGTTTCCTTGTTCTGTGGTGAAACGTTCAGCCCTTTATTGACCTTCGCTATACTTGAGATCTGCCCTTCAAGCTGTCAGTCACAACCAATCACAACAAAGCCGAAGAGACCCATCAAGCAGAGTTTGAATGCACCTGGAAAACCAGTTCCTCTCAAGTAAGCACGTTTACATTTACAGTCATTTTAGCAAAAGTACACACCAGCCAAGCCTTCACAAGATGGAATTATCTATGTGAAGCAACTTTCAGGTTTCACAGAGCAGTTTTTCATGCAACTTATATTTGTGATGGGCAGACACGGTCACAACTGTTGACGAGAGGTCAAAATAGGGCCAGCATGGTCCTTTAAAATAGACATGGTGTGTTATCATAGCAACAGAAAGGCAGGGGGGGTTCACTGTGATAATTACTCGTGATAATTACTCGTAACCTTGAGGGGCACAAGGATATTTTAAAGATCTCATCTTTTTGAATGTGTTTCACACCCGTTGCATAAGACTCTACTACCCTCCGTTTCAATCTGTTTAGCATTGACCTGTCCAAGTCACTATGTACTACCAGGTCTATTATGCCAGATACTATAAAAATCTGTTGCCTTTTTAATTTATGGGTTCATTTATAATTACCAAGTGCACTGTTACCAAGAGGGCAGCAATCAATTTCCATGTTTAAACCAGTAATACATCCACCATAAGTATTAGCAGAGATTTATAAATCTAAAAGTCCGAATAATTGTGGATATGGAACTTTTATAGTATTTTTAATGGTTCCCTGAGCTGTGGAACCAGGCCCTGGGCCCCTGGAGCCTGCAGCAGGCCCTCCATGAACATCCAGGCGGAGAGGGCTGTGCTCAGAGCCCAGGGACTGCATTCCCTTTCCCCTGCTAGAGCCCTGGTACTCCTCCTCCACATGTGAAATCAATACCACATCATTTATAGGCAGGTCTCACTTGTACCATCAAATCTAAAACATATTGCCAAAAGTATTACCTTTTTTCCTCTTTGCGCTCCTCAAAGATAAAATTCGCCATATGAAAAGAAACAAGAAAAACAGAAAAGATAGCTCTAGGAAATGACATGACAGCGCGTTTAAAGGCTGTCAAGGATCGGCCCTTCAAAATTATCAGCACGTAACAACGCAATTCTTATTTCATGCGTAGATGGTAAATGGGGGATTGAGAGCCATTTTAATTTCATGCCCAAATGGCAAGGACGTGTGATGAGAGCCGCCAGAGAGTGTTAAGTTGGATGTGCAGAGGCCTCCACCAGCTCTAGGCCCTCTCATAGGTGTTTAATAATAAGCCTTGGTTCATCCAGCCCAGCACTTTGACTGGGATTATGTGCTTCACAGACCGACCCCAGGGCCCTTTAACTTTCATAAAACATAATCCTGGAACACACTTACACCATCCATCACTCTGACGCACACTCCATACGCAAAGACACTCTTTGTGCAGAGATGTTTTTTTTTTTTTTTTTTTTTTTTTTTTGCAGTGACAGGTAAAATTCAAGGCTTTTAGCAAATACTAAATCAACCGAAACACCGTTCCATACTAACAGCATTCTTCACCTGTCTCGTTCAGGACGGCACGACGTGGATTTTAAACGCAGCAATGTACAGGGGTGATATAGCGAGGGAATGCCAGAGTCAGGATTTGAACCTCCACAGAGGTGAGAAATATGTGATTTGCGAGCAGTTTTAACACTACATCACACCTCGCTCTGCAAGCCCCTCAACGTCCAATTACAGCACTCAAACACCGGTGACTAGAGACTGTTTCCATCCAAAAGAGTAAGAGGGGAATGTGGTTCCCTTCCCTCAGAGGTATTAGGAGTATTTTACCAGAACCTGGGCACCAATCTAAAGAGTATGTAAAGACAAAGTAGCCTGTTTCTCTGTGCATTTCCACTCCCATCAGACGCAGCAGCGCACAACACTTGCATGGTCTTACCACAGGAGGACTTTTTCCAGCCGCTTCAAACAAATACCCGAGCTGTGACTCGACTTCCCCCTGGTTTTACGACAAAGCACCAGTGTTGGTATAAAACAGGTCATTGGGACCTCCCCAGGACCAGCTTGGTGGAGCCTTACAACCTGCCAATATCCACAGCCGCCCAGGAGCCCCCCCTTGACCAATAACTTCACTCTCACCCATATGTCGTAAACAGCTTAAAACCCTATTAAAAGCACAAATACGTTGCAGAGACTAAGTAGACATTTATAAAACTATATTTCCTGTCTGCGAGTTGACAGTAAATAATGTATTCAGAAGCTTATTACGTATTCCTGGTGGTGGTCAGATTTTTCCCTGGCTACAAGTTGTGAACATGCATCCTATAAATGCATCAGTAAAAGACGGTGATTTACTGAGCTAGAAGGGAAGTGATTACGAGTGACTGATGAGAGAGCAAAAAGCAGTGTCCCCAAGGACTGCACCTGTGTACATTAACTAGCCTGTGTGTGTGTGTGTATGTGTGTGTGTGTGTGTGTGTGCGTGCACCCTTGCACAAGTGCCTGCGTGTGTTTGTGTATCCACAAGCATGCAAGGAAGTGCGTCCACACACTAAATGCAGCCATACAGGCATTCAAGCCATTAATTCAAACCACTGTGGAACGGAGTGCTATCAATAACACAAGAGTCCATTCATAAATGTTATTTTAGTTCAAAGAGCAGGAGGAAAATGAGAGGGAGAGGAGCAACAAGGCTGGAATCCAGCCATACAGCAGGGTCTATTTATAGCATTTAAGCGAAACAAGACCCTTTTCAGTTTTCTATGATAGCAATAAGTAATTTTGGCAGAGCAATGGCAACACACGGCAAATGTATTTTTCCTTGACAATAAAATCATTATATTATCTTGTACTCGTATGAAAATGAATCTGGGAGAAGTGAATTCCTCTGCTTGTAGAGTAGCTGTCCCACTGGCCCTTCACGGCCAAAGGTCCTTCTTGTAACAGTGTCAAGATTTGCTCTCATTTTTTAAAGTGGAAAGCCATTTCCTGACTCGCTCTTTGTGCAGCGCATACATCTGGCACATCACAGAGAGAAAGGCAGGGGAATAAAGAAATTATATGAAATCACACAGAATGAATGTTATTGTTGTTGCTGTTGATGTGGGAAAACGTCTGGGTCCATTGCATTATTCATTTCTCATCCAACAATACCAGAGCGAAACTTTCAAGGAGGGCTGATTACACTCAATCATGCCTGGTAGTCTGGATCAACAAAGCCTCTGCAGCCATGCCTCCATCTCTCCGTTCCTCACTTCATCCTTTTCCATCCACCTATCTGTCCATCTTTCCACTGTTTCTTCTAGCATCATCCTTCCATTCTGCCATTCCTCCATTTCTCCACACTTCCATCCGACCATTTCTTCGTCTCCCCCCGTCCTTCCAACCCTCCATTCCTCTATCCATCCAAGCGCTGTTAAAGCTCTCCATCCATGCTGCGGTTCGATCTTTCCACCACAGGTACCGGATGGGTACAGCGGTCACTGGGACCTTTTAAAAACGTCACTTTTGACAGAGCGGATGAGACGCTGGGCTGATTTATCCCTCCAGTGTGCTGCAGTAACTTTGTTAATGTCTCTCGTCAGCCTATTAACAATGCTTGAGCGTGGCCAGGAAACAGGTGCCAGGGAGAGTTTAACTGTCCGTCACCTAACCAGCGGGAGCTAATGGGTGTTAGGAAGTGCAGGCAGCATGATTGAGCCCAAGTTCACAACTGTTTGGGCCCAAAGAGAGGAGAACAGGTAGATCAAAACTGTAATGATCCCTGAGAGAAATCTGAATCACTGCAACAGCAAAGAGTAAGATACAGCAACAGCAAATAGATTCTGAGTAAGAATAGAGCAAATGGGAGACATCAAACATAGACTACAAGTGCAGTTTGAAAATAATTGAAACACTATAGAGTGTAATATATAGATGGTATATAATGGGAATATGAAAATAATATGTGAATTCACAGCATGTATACAAAATGTGGAAGAAGCACGTGCAGCACCACAGCCCCAATGTGAAATGATTACAGAAATATGATCAACCGTCGTGGGGAAGGTTCCCCATAAAAATTCTCTCACCCAGGCAGGATTGTGACCCCGCTCTGCCAGGGGACTGAAGTGCCAACCAGCACTCAGCGAGAGGAGAGATGGGGCAGCCATGATGCTATGCGGAGGGCAACGATCTAATAAAACTCGGCTCAACCTCAGACTTGCACAAGTTGCCTTTTAAAAAAAATGCCACAGCCCTCACGGCTGACGGAGAATCCACCCCCCTCCCCTTCTGCCCCGGCAGAAAGCAGGTCACCCCTGTCACAGCTGAGCCATGAAGACTTTCCCGTCACTCCACGCTCGGAGAAAATACCTTTTTCATGACGGGAACATAACAATGCAAAAATGCAGTGACCTTAGAGCAGGGATCACCTGCTCGAGACAGTTTGATATGGCCCTCTCTGACTATATTGTAACGCTGGAGGAAGTGGAGCCTGGGCCCTGCAGGATACTGCTGGCCTAGCCCAGCCCCCCTGCTGGCTTTTTACACACAGCTTCCCAACACACACACAAACACAGTTTCACCTCACATGGGCTGGACAGTAACATGGCTTGCACCATTCCTCATCTCCATCTCCACCGCTCTCTTTCCACCCACCTATCTCTCCATCTTTCCACTGTTTCCTCTAACGTCGTTCCATCCCCGCCGTCCATTCTTCCATTCCTCCATGCTTCCATCCCACCATTTCTTCATCTCTCTCTCTCCTTCCAACCTTCCAGCCCTTCGTCCAAGCAAGCAGCCTTACAGCTCTCATCGATCTATCCCTGTAGTGATTTTATCCTTTCATCCGTTTCATCACTTCATCAGGCTGTAGTTCACCACTTGTGAACTGGAGCGTTCATTCACACTCCTCACACAGTTCAACTACATATCGCCTCTCCTGGATAAGGAGAACAAAAAAGAAGCAAAAATTGTTTGGGGCAATCCCAAAAGCACCTTGAAATGGAACCAAAATAGACAGTTTTTTTTGTGTATTCTCAGTTAAAAATTTAGATTTGAAATTTGTTTGCTCTGGAGCAAGTGTAAAATTAAGTCAGCGAGGAGTGGACTTACAGGAACACTGGCACAGTGTCGACTTATACACTCTCAGATTTAAATCAACACTGACAATTTTTGCTGTGCAGCAGCAGCACCGCAGAGATCAGAGGGCTGAGCAGCGATGCACTGATGCAGATTCATACAAAGATCCCTCTCCCAGCTCCCTGTCTCTCCCTGTCGTTGCTGCGCCTCTCTGGTTGCCATCAGACCAGACAAAATATAACTAAAGATGGCATGTTGGAGGGAGGGAGAGCTGCAGAAGCGCCTGGCCAGCACAGACAACGGGAGGAAGCTATTTGCTGACAAATGGGATTTGGTGCTGGGGTTGAGCAGCATTAACTGGTGGGTTTTATTGGCTGAATGAGTACGATATCATGGCGGTTTTCTTCTTTCTGCCTCCCTGGCAAAGTGGATGACGTTGCAGGGAGCAAAGGCGTTTGGTCACGCAAAGGTGCCGAGCGCTGTTAAACAGATGGCAGGAGAACAGTGAAGAGAGTGGCAATGGACAGCAGATGGAGAAAAGATCATGCACGGGACCAGAGGAATGCGCTGTATATACCCTACCCACCCACTGTTTCCACACACATATTTGTGCACATACACACATGCACACACACACATTTGATGGGTCTCTTGTCTAGTTCTCAATGCCTCATGTCCGATCTTGTCAGTGAGATTTAAAGGACCATGCATCTGCAAGGAACAGCATACAGGGAGGGCAGACAAAAGTGATACAGCACACAAAACTGCATGGCCGACTACTCTGATCAAAGAAAAGAGAAAAAGTACTGCGTTTCACTGACAGCCTGTCATCCACTGTGAGGTTGTGTACATTAAGGAGGGAGAAGAGAAGAGAAGAGAAGAGAAGAGAAGAGAAGAGAAATTGCTAAAATTGAAGGAGCTTAGAAGTCTATTGTAAGACAAAGACTATTTTAATGTGATTGAAGAATATGAAATGGAATTAATAACATACAACATCCCATTTTGAAAGCATTCATGCCAGATCTATAAGTTGAAATCATGACAATAACAGAGGGCTACAACTGCAATTCTGCTGTGGTAATTTTGGGGCCAACCAATAGGGGGCAATCCTGTCCAACAAAGCAAGAGAACAGATCATGTGCTTATCACAGCCTCCACACCATGGCAGGCAGAGGAGGTTCTGCACAATGTCACACATGCCAACAACACTGTGTTCTGCCAGCAAATTGATTACAGAAAGTTCATCAACACATAAGGCCATAGGTCCAGCCTAGTCTCGGCAAATAGAAGTGTGTGTAACTGCTTTTATTTACAAGTGATGGATATATATCTTTTTTTTTATCACATTGCTGCTATTTTTCTTCATCAATTTTAGGCAAATGTTTCATATGAATCTTATGATGTCAGCACTGATGTCAGCTCTGTGACACAACTGGCTTGCAAGAATATTATCTGAACTCATGGCTTTAAAAGGTCTTGAATACAGTAAAATAAGAGGTCTTAAAATGTTGGTGTTTTTACAATGAGGAAACCGCCCAGTCATACAAACTTGCAGTGTGTTGTTTTCATTTTCACATGCATTTCAGTTGCATAACTGGTCTTATGTTTTACCCCACCCAGCATGGAGCAGGTCGTAACTTGACAATATTAACTCACCTTAAATTAACCTGACACCTTGACTGATACAAATGATGCCCACAGCACACTCAAATACAGCTGTTGTGTGAAACTGTTACCATAGACAGCCAATGAACTTACATACAAACTCCATGTGTAAGCAGCTTAAGGCAGAATAAAAAAGAAAAAGTAACTTATTGATTGAGCTGTAATAGCATATGTAATCATTATGCCCAAACACAGGAGTTTACTGCTTTTGTTGCTATTAATGAAACATTTCTGCATTGTATTATTCTTGAAATAAGTCGGCATTTATTTTATTTGGATAAAATGTCTGCAGGAGTATTTTGGCTAGAGCCAAGTTATCGTACTGGCAGGCCTGTTAAATTGCACTCAGAATAGAAACATCAATCAAATAAGCGCACTATATGATTCATTTCCACCATTAAGCAATGCTAAACCATGGGGCTACAGACAATAAGCATAACATCTTTTCAGGGGAACACAATTTCATAGAAAACAAAAGTCTGAGGTGGAGGAAAATGTGACATCGGGGGTCTTTGAGTGAAAAACAGCCATCCTGAGAACTGCTGCGGGGACAGGATGAGTGAGAGTGTAGGTGAGGATGTGGGGGCTTTGAAACCACAGCAGGTAGGCAAGAGTGACAGGTTAACCTCCCCCTGCTCTTACTGTATGGACCTGACATCCTGTCTGCCAGTATGCACAGAGAGACACAGCAAGGCAGAGAGACAAACAGACCCAGTCACACTCCAAAATAAGCCAAGAGCTCCACATACTCTGTCACGGACTCTGAATGTAAGGTAAGACGGAGCATTTGAATGTAAGATGACACAATGTATTATGATAGAAAGGGGGTTAAATATGGATGTGAATGTTGTATCAAATAATGAAATCTGAACACCTACCACTGGATAACAAAATGATGTACTATAGGAAGAAGTCAATATCCATCTTTTCCATTCATTTTCACACATTAATGAAGAAATAAGCACTCTGGCTTAATGTAGACCTATTCAATTTAATATCATTTTTATTCCAGAGAGAACATGGTGAATCTAAGATATATATTGAATTATGTTGTCAAGTGAGCATGTCATTACACCTCTTTTAATAGGAAACTGACTATGCAAATAAAATTGATATATATTTGAATGTGTAACTGAAACCGCACGCTTAGACCAGAGTTGTATTGTTGTGCTGTTATTGTATTGTGGCTAGATTTCATGATACAAAACGTAATGCTGTCTTTAACAGTTGGTTCTCTTAGGTATCAAACAACTCCAGTGAGAATAGAACAGAATAGAATAGAATAAATTCATGAGGAAGAAAATGAAATTGTTCTGTAGTACCACATTGACTCAGTTTCTTGAAGCTCTGTATTTGGACCATGTATGTTTGACAGACACTGAGACCCAGAAAACACACTTGAAGAACGAAGACAGGAAATATTCTGAATGTACTAGTGCTGTGACAAATTGGGACTTAAGTTACATCTCGAGCTTTAATCCCAAAAGAACACTCTATATGGTGATTGTTTTAATATCCCTGCTAGTATCCTATCTCTGCTTCTTTACTGTCACTCAGTATTATTGGAAGAGGAGTGTCGGCCATTACAGGCTTGGCAGCTGCACTGAGCTGCAACACTGATACTTTGTGGGAGTCAGATTCACATAGAGAATGATGGCGGCTGCAAGGGGCTCAGGGCAGGGGCAGAGGCCAATTGCCTCTCTGGCTGTCACCCTACCTAAAGAACATAGCAATACCAGTGCAGATTTCAGAAGGATCCTATACAAATATCATAGCCAAGTCTTTAAACTCTATATAATGGAACAGAACAGAAATATTACAGTGATACTATAGGGCATAAAGGAATGCAAGAAAAATACTGTAAGGCACGATGCACTCACAGACATCCTATAATTCCTTACAGGGATGTGATAGTGATACCATAAGAAATAAAAATGCCATAAAGTACAATAATGTCTCTATAAACTCATCAATGAGTGCCACAGACGCACTATAAATCCTTAAAGGAATATAGAAAATTTTGGCATGGTGGTATTACTATCATTATCAAAAGCTTTAACTTTGTACTAAAGTTTCAAAACAAACAAACAAACAAAAAACAAAAGCATAAAAAGGCCTCCTACAGGAAGTCGTTACTTTGCATGCAGAGGGAAAAAATTCTCTCATCGTTCTTTTCAAACTGTGAGTGCATCATTGGTGTATAATAGACGCAGAGCTGTTTAAATTCTTCATTTTTTTAAATGATGGTTTATTTCAATAGACTGTTTAATTCAAGTCGATGTTTTCTAAGGTTGAAGAGAATAAATACAAAGTAGCCCGAGCTTACAAATCTAAAGTTGCGCTTTATCTTGAAAAATATTAATAAAATACTAAGAATTTCAATGGCAAAATTCTGGGGGGGTTCGTGTGTTTTTGAGAATGTGTCTGAAATTGTTGAGTGTTTTTCACAGTGAATGTACAGGCCTGGGTGATATGAAACTAAATGAAAACCACAAGCTCGTTTTGCAAAAAATGTTCTGCAGTTATAAGAAAACGAAAACGTAAGCCGTTGAATTGAATGGAACTAGTAGTAGTTAGGTTGTTTATTTCTACATTCTTATAAGAACAGACATCAGTGACGTTGCACCCATTTGATTGTTAAGTAGGATTTAATTCATCGTGTGTACGAGCTTGGCGTGTTGCATGAATACAATAGATCAAAAGTTCCTATGTGTTCTGCTGTTGTCGTAAAATATATTAAAATTCTTTATAGTTATATCGTCATATAAACTAAATGACTTCGTTTTATTTTAATATTCAGAGACTGACAAAAGCCAATGCTTACTGTGACACGGGAAATATTACTTCAAATGTATAAATTCACCAAACTGGTGCTGCTATTAAAATAAAATAAAATAAAAATAAATAGCTAAATATTATTCCCACTATAAAGACTGAATAGAAAGTTTCAGACTAATATAAAAGCGACAATGAATTGGGTAATAAAGGCACCGCCTGTTGTTTTGTTAATGGGACAATAGGCGGCGCTGCAGACTTGCAGTCTGCACAGCGGCTCTCCACAGCAAAGAGTAACAGCAAACCCCCTGTCTGTCCTGTTGCACAGAACATATTGCACTTCCATGCTGTAAATTGATTTTTATCTTCAGTTGCTTCGTTGCTGCTGAAAAGTGTAACAATAATTTTGAAAAATAAAAAGTATAATAATAATAAATTGTCATTGTAAGAAAAATCTCCAAAAAATAAAATATTACCACAGTTTATAAAGGGTCGTAGCAATCTGCGCTTTTCAGGTCACGTCTATGGATTTGGACATTTCCCTTTAAGAGAAATATCGTTGTTTTTTTGTCATTAGTTTAGATTTAATCCATTATTTATTACATTGTTTTAATCAAATAAGCTTGTCAGTGACTGAATTCAGACTGGAAAATCCAACAGTTCAACATCTTGGTTTAATAACATATGCTAGTCTGCTGAAGTAATGATTTTTGCTTCTTAATTGTGTGCGTATAATGTCACTTATCTCTTTATGGGAACCGTTGCTCTGCGGTGCAAACAGACGTAGGTTTGACTTCTGACTGAGCTGTCAACGACGATATTAAATTATCTTAGAAATAATCTGTGGCTAGACTTAAAATTAAAGCAGTCTAATTAAGCTCACAGACTGTCGCCTCTCATTAGTACAAATCCAATGGAAAAAGGCTGCAGGAAGGATAGAGAGATAAAGACTGAAATTATTTCTGCTTGTGAACAATTGAGTTTAAGCTGTTTTTCTCAACAAGGCTCAACACATACATATACATTGTTAAAGCATTAAGGCAAATATTATGATTACACATATAAACTTTGAGGCAATAAAATTCATCCTTGAGATTACATGCAACATTTTTTACATAGGCCATATATCTGTCGTAATTTAGCCTATTCGTGCTTGCAAAAAATACAAATTAAACGGCTTGTCCAGCATATAAGCGTGATGTTTTAATGATAGTATAATTAGTAATTAATTCTTAATTAATGCGTTTTTTCGTCCTGGTCTGTAAAGGGGAAATAAAGAGCTTTCCAGATTAAAGATTACTAACGGCGTCAACTGTTTACTTTGCATTTCTTCACCATGCTGCTGATTTGAGGAAGGTTTTTTTTTTCTGGCTCAGACCTCAGAATTTTGTTACTCTTACCACAATGAAATAAAACGATTTAATGTGGTGGCTCTTGCATGTGCCCTCCATTTTCGCAAATGGGGTCTATGGTTTCAAAAAAATCTTGTAAGCTACTCAAGTATCCAAAAGCACGTTTTCAAAAGCGTGGAGTGAAAAAAAAGCGGGTCATGGTTTCCTCCTGCGCTCCCAATAATGTCTCCAAGAAAAGGTATAGGCCTGGGCTATAGGGTATGTGAGAGGTGTCAGAGGAGGCAGGTTGAGCTGAACACGGTTCTCTACTATAGTCTGGAGCCCTAGTTGCTATCCAAACACAAATAAACAGAGGAGGAACATTGGAGTTAATGACAGAGGAGGGGGGGAGAAGGCGTGTCGGAGGGCGGGCTGAGCGCTCCAGAGCCCCGGAGCCCTGAAAAGTGAAGGACCGGTGCGCATTACGCACACTTCCAGCTCCAGCTCCGGACGGGACTCCCACGCTGCTGCTGTCTCTCCTTCAAACTTCTTCGTCTCTTTCCACAACTTTTCACCGCGTCTCGCATCTCTGCAGCAGTCCGAGACACCAGAGTTGGCTGCATGGCTACATGAGACTTTCATGGACTTGGAACTTGGAGAACTTTTAGCGACGTTTTATTGGAGCCCGTCGCCTCTATAGTTACTGTGGATTACTGATACACCGCAGGACCTTTGGCAGCTATTTATTGGGGGTAAGATTCTGTTTGGCAGGGTCTAGTCGGTCTTCTGCAGGGAGGAAACAAACTCACCTCAGCTCACTTCACACACCTTTTCATTTGGGGTACAGAGTTTACTCACCTTTTTTTAGGGTGACATAAATCTTTATGGGATAAATTCATAACAGAGTGAAACTGATGCGAGTTACATGAGGATAGGGTCTAACAGGGAAAGTAAGTGAGCTGTTTCTTGGTGGCTGTTTGCTTCATGATGATCACCAACTGGAGGTCACGGTTCAGCCACCTTTTTATTTCCCACTACATCATTGGTCTACTGTCCACAGCACATTACGTTGCTGAAATAGGCAGTGGCCCTCGCATGCGTAAACACTCGCCACCACTTATAGAAATTGAAACCCCTTTGCCAAAAAAGAGACTGACAAGGATTCAGGGAACATGACAGGGTACTCAGACTGCTGTCCAAAGGTTATGGAAAGCAAAACAGATTTGTAAAGTTGCATATGGGCAAAGAACAACAAGTGCGTGGTGACTTATGTTGCACCTGTGCAGAATTGTGTTAACCCTATACGGTCGCTACAAGTCAGAGCAAAGTATAAATCGTCATTGCATAGGGTTAGGGGTAGAATAGGTAAAATAATTCAAAGATCTGTCAAACATTTGTAAAACAACTAACCAACCCTCCAGCCACCATGTAAATAGGACTTCCACTCTACAAGCCTTCACCAAGTGTGAATAATACCTTAATCTCCAGACAGCTTTAGACTAAAGAGGCCATTCGCATGCGAAATCCAGGCGAATATAAAAATATGATACAGTCTCATTCAAAAAACTGACAGGCTTAATATTAAGTGTTGCGGAAACACAAAAACACAAATGTTTTTGCATTCTCGACAGTATCTAAAGGTCATATGAATGTGGATCAGCTCGCCGTTGTAATGCTGGCTTACTGCCAGCCCTGCTTTCACCATCCGCAAGACTTGAACTGCTCCAGTCGACTTTTCTGTGTGGGAAAACACAACTTTTCACCTACGGATGTAAACATGGAACCAGTTCCTCAAATGTCTTGTGTCGTTAGATCACTCCATAACTGCCCTGCCATTATGGTGACAGCTAGATTGTAGCTCCTTGTTTTGATTTAAATATGTTGTCCTGTTGGAAATATAGGTTATAATCCACACAAGTTGTTCTCAATATGCCTTAAGGTAAAACCCGCCTTGTACAAAAACATGTAGCTTGAAAAAGTAGGTCTGTAAGTAGACCATTAATGCCCATAAAATAGATTCTTATGCATAAAAATAAAAACGCACGTGCAGCAAGGATAAATGCAGGTTTATTAGAGCTAATAGCCAGCATTTGTGGTGTGTTTTGATCTGAGTCATACACATGGACGTAATAGTATATTTGATCACTCCTGGCAAAATATCAAACTTTAGGAATCTGGGTTATATCGCAACATGCAATGTATTTGGTTTATACTACAAACCACAATTTTACTGTGAGAGTGTCATATATGTAGAATTTATAATGGTGAGTTTCTAGGGAGACCTTTCAGACCCACTTGATAATTTAATAAAAATTTGGGAGATTAGTCTGCTTTATCAAACGCTCTAAAGCACACCTCCATTTCGAGAAACAACCTTTTTTGTAAACAACACAAATGAAATTAATACTCCAAAAGTCAGTTTTTGTTGTTTAATATTTGTATTTTCTTTGCCGCTCCTTTGAACGCTATATAATTTTATTGATCACACTTGCTATCAATATGTGGCAACACTGCTGTATATTTAGAAATTAGACAACATATTGCCTAAAAATTTGAGTTTGTGTGACTGAGACTCGGCCAAGTCATTCCTTGCAGTTTGTGCCGAGTTTCTGCTGATGTCAGTTTTCATTTGTGCCCTAATCAGGGATGTATGGAGGATAATCCCACCTCAACTCAGATTACTCACATTTTATTACCAAAGTAGTTCACCCACCGTTTTAGGCTCACATAAACCTTTTGGACATAAATTCATAGCATATATAGTAAGTGGTATTAAGCCGTTTTAAGTTATATAAAAACATCAATTGTTGTTAATTTATGAAAATATAATTATGTTTTTTGCTTGAAAACAATTATGTTTTTTGTCTTTTCCTCTGATTATCACTGACCGAAGGACAAAGTTTAGCCACCTTATTTACCACAAGCTCACTGGCCTTAATGTGGCATTTTACGCACATGACTCACTGCTTTGTATTTTTTTCTTTTCCCCACCCAGGGTTTTTACCGTGTCTTCTGCAGAGGTCTGAGCCGAGATGGGGAGCAAAGCCCTGCCCGCTCCGATCCCCCTGCACCCGGCCCTCCAGCTCACCAACTACTCATTCCTGCAGGCCGTCAACACTTTCCCCGCTGCGGTCGACCAGCTGCAGGGACTGTACGGCCTCAGCGCGGTGCAGACCATGCACATGAACCACTGGACACTTGGTTACCCGCACATGCAAGGACTGAGGTCGACGATCACAGAGATGGCAGCCGCCCAGGGCCTGGTGGACCCCAGGTTTCCCTTCCCAGCGTTGCCCTTCGCAGCCGCAGCGCACCTCTTCCATCCAAAACAAGGCGCAGTTACGCACGTCGTTCCCTCGCACAAGGACAGGCCGAGGTTTGACTTCGCCAACCTCGCCATCGCTGCCACTCAGGAGGATCCGCCGAAATCTGCGGATCTGACGAAGTTGGTACTAGGGGGCCCCATCTCCGAGCTGAGCAAGCTGTCCCCGGACAGAAAACCCACCCGGGGCAGGCTCCCGTCCAAGACCAAAAAGGAATTTATTTGCAAGTTCTGCGGCAGGCATTTCACCAAGTCCTACAACCTCCTCATCCACGAGAGGACCCACACAGACGAGAGGCCGTATACCTGTGATATTTGCCACAAGGCCTTCAGAAGACAAGACCATCTCAGAGACCACAGGTAAGATATACTGCCATTAAGCTGTAGCATAGGCAGACGAGGCCCCAAAGACAGACAAGGTGATACTATACTAATTTAGGCTAGATGCACTGGGTTTGGGGGGTCAGTGAGATCTTTTCAAGTGACCTAAAATTCCCAGCAGCACTCCTGGGGGAAAACCACAATGTGATAAATATGCTCTTATAATAATTTTGCCATGGCAATCATCGTTGTCATTCAATGTGATTTAAGGACGTTTCCATGACAAGTGTGTGCATTTCTCCAAACTTGTTTTTACATTATGCAATTACAAGGCTCACACATTAGTTTCTTAAAGTAGAAAGACAGGTCTGTTCCCTGAGTTTTCTCCATGAGGGCGCTAAAGCACTTTTACGCATCACCTTGGATACTCCATAACTTGCACAATGGGGACTTTTTGCCCTATTCGACTTGGGGGCTTGTAACAGCTACAAGCACATCTGTGTGTGAGCAGACTTTTGATCATGTGCTATCCATGTTTTTACAGATACATCCACTCCAAGGAAAAACCATTCAAATGTCAAGAATGTGGGAAGGGATTCTGTCAGTCTCGAACTCTAGCCGTCCATAAAACCTTACACATGCAGGTAAGCTGTCTACATTATGAAAATAAAAACCATAATCATCATAATTTTAGTCTAAATCAACTGAGTGAGGATGATTGTTCGTGAAGATCATAATCCACCTATTATTCACGGTCTACTGCATGCAATGGGGACAGTTCTTATAAACTATTGCATTTGGATAAGGTCTGCTACCTGGCCAATTAGGAAAACTGATTCAAAATGAATGGAAAGATTATATAACACCTAGGTGAAAATAAATCTGTAAATGCCATCACAGTAACTGGCACTAAAGAGGAATTATTAGAGTGATTGAAAGATAAAGACAATACCAATACTACACAATTAAAGGGAATAATTCTTTGCTTGCTTTAAATCTAAACAGGAGTCTCCCCACAAATGCCCCACATGCGGAAGAACCTTTAATCAAAGAAGTAACCTGAAAACTCACCTTCTCACCCATACAGACATCAAGCCCTACAGCTGTGGCCGCTGCGGAAAGGTGTTTCGGCGCAACTGTGACTTGCGACGGCACAGTTTGACGCACAGCCCACATCAGGACTACTAGCCTGGACAGCTAAACAAACTAACAAAATAACAATGGACAAAACACAGGAAGACAAGTCAGCGACTTTTTTTTCTTTTTT